>JAOTQE010143024.1:0-11586 GCA_025631205.1 Nesometra sesokonis | reverse complement strand
TTTTTGCATTCCGTTCAGCGCTTTTTGCATTCCGTTCAGCGCTTTTTGCATTCCGTTCAGCACTTTTTGCATTAGGCCGATGGGTGTAGAGAATTGATTTTGGTTTCAAATTGTTCATAATATCTATATTTCTATTTGCTCCAATGAACATTTTTGCCCAAAAATGATCGGAAATACCCTTTTTGACGCTTGACCTCTTTTTCATAGTTTTTACGTCTCACTTTCACAGATTTTGCATAACTCCAAGACTACTGTTGGTAGAGAGTTAATTTTAGTATCTAGACTTTCTAAAAGATGAATATATTCATAAGACAACAAAAATATTTAATCACACCCCTAGCCATCTGTTATGTTTACTTGCAAATTGGCTTAAATATGCAAATTAGGTATAAAAATATAGGGTATGCATATCTCAACAGCCGTTGGGTATAGAGAGTTGATTTTTCTTCTGAAATTTCCAGAACACCATATTTCCATTTGCTCAAATGGAACTTCGTGCCATAAAATGAACGGAAATACCATTTTTTACCTTTGACCTCATTTTCTTCGTTTTTACATGGCTTTCACGGATTTTGCATAACTTCAAAACTACTGTTAGTTGAAAGTTTATTTTGGTATCTAGACTTTTTAAAAGATGTATATTCACAAGAATCCAAAATTTAGAAATCACACAATACTCTCTGTTTAAATGCAAATTACCTTAAATATGCAAGTTACGGATGAATTTATAGAGTACCAGTAACTTGATAACTGCTTGATTTAGAGAGACCGCTTGGTGTAGAGAGTTGTTTTTTCTTCTAAAATCTTTAAAATACCAATGCTTTTATTTGCTCCAGTAGACCCTTTGCCCAGAAATGACTAGAAATGCCATTTTTGACCTTTTACCTCATTTTCACACTTTTTACATAGCTTTCACAGATTTTGCGTAACTCAAAAACTTCAGCTGATAGAGACATTTTAATTTAGGCTATCCAATTCATGAATACATTCATAAGAGTATAAAATACAGAAATCACACACCAATGGCCACCTGATCTGTTTACATGCTTATATATTGGCTTAAATTTGCATAATAGAAGTAACTTTATAATGTACCGATAATCCGACAACCACTAGTTATAGAGAGTTGATTTTTTTAAACAAATTGTTCAGAATGTCTATATTTCATATTTTCTCCAAGTGAACTTTTGACTAAATATGACTGCATATGCAGTTCTAAATTTTCACAGGATTTACACAACTTACACAAATATTGCAAACTCCAAGTAAAGCATTGGTGTCTGACTTTATTTTAGTTTATAGACTTCCTAAAAGATGAATATACTCGTGACAGAATCAAATTTAGAAATCATACACCTGCCCTGTTTGCATGGAAATTTTATTAAATAAGCAAATTAGGGATGAATGTACAGTATACAGTATATAGTGTACCAATAACTAACAAATTATTCAGAAAGTCTATATGCATTTTCTCAAATGGATCTCATCGGCTAATTACAGAAAAAAGACTTATTGACTTTTACCTCATTTTCCAGGGTTTAGATAGATTTCACATATTTTGCAATGTCCCAGGACAACTGATGGTAGAGACTTTACAAATTAGTTTCTAGGCTTTCTATCTAAATGATGAATATATTAAAAAAAGAATAGAATTTAGAAATCACATTACTGCCACCTGCTCTATTTACATGCACATTGGCTTAAATATGCAAAATTATTTATTGGTGCACTGTAAATTCATCTCCTAATTTGCATATTTAAGGCAATGTATGCAGACAGTAGGTAGTTGGGTGTGTTATTTTTAACCTCTATTCTCTTACACTATACTAAAATGAATGCAAATATAAACAGTTGCTTAGGAGTTATGCAACACTGGTGGAAGTTCTGAAATCCTGGGCAAATGAGGTCAAATGTCAACAGCATATGCGGTGATTTTTATCCAAAATGTTCCAGTATGGAGGAAAGACGAATACAAAAATTCTGAACAATTTGTTAAGAAAAGCAACTTGGTACAACTAGTGGTTACTGAGTTATTGGTACTCTTATTATGATCACCTCTAATTAGCATAAGCTAATTTACATGTTACCAGAGCAGGTGGCTTGATTTCTAAATTTTATTTTCTTATGAATATTTTAGAAAGCCTAGAAACTAAAATTAAGTCTCTAACAACAGTAGCCTTGGTTTTATGAAAAATCTATGAAATCTTTGTACAAGCTGCAAAAGACACCTCACCCATCATTTTTGGTCAAAAAGTTCTATTGGAACAAATACAAATTATAAAATATTTTAAGCAATTTGGAAAAAAGTATCAACTCTATACAAGCAGCAGTTGCCGAGTTATTTTCGCCCTGCTATAAATTCACCCTAATTTGCATTTTAAGCAACACGTGGTGACTGGTGTGTGATTTCTAATCTATACTCTATTATGAAGTATTCATATTTTTGAAAATCTGGATACTAAAATGAACTATAAATTCACCCCTAATTTGCATATTTAAGCAAATTGACATATTGATTGACGTAAACAGAGCAGTTGGCTAGGTGTGTGATTTCAAAATTTGGTTTAATTATGAATATATTCATCTTTTAGCAAGTCTAGATACTAAAATAAACTACCAACAGTAGTCTTAGAGTTGCAAAATTTGTGAAAGCTATACTGGGAAAATGAGGTCAAAGGTAAAAAATGGCATTTCTGGTCATTTATGGGCAAAAAGGTCCATTGGAGCAAATTCAGAAGATTTTAGAAAAAAAAAATCAAATCTCTAGACCTAAAAATCCACCCCTAATTTGCATATTTAAACACATTTGCATGTACAAAGAGCAGGTGGCTAGGGGTGTGATTTCAAAATTTTGTTCTATTATAAATGTATTCATCTTTTAGAAAGTCTAGATACTAAAATGAACTCTCTACCAACAGTAGTCTTGAAGTTATTCAAAATTTGTGAAAGCTATGTAAATACTGGGAAAATGAGGTCAAAGATCAAAAACGGCATTTCCGGTCAAAAAGTTCCATTAGAGCAAATAGAAATATACATATTCTGAACAGTTTAGAAAAAAATCAACTCTCTACACCCAGCGGTTGTCGAGATATGGGTACCTAATTTGCATATTTTAGCTAATTTGCATATGTTCCCAAGGTGTGACAGAGGTGTGATTTGTTGAATTTCATCCCGTCGTCATATATATTTGATTAAAACAAAAAAACCTTTGTTTGCAATTCGTTTCACTTTAAATGCTAGATTGCCTAGACTTAGGCAGGTTTGATCACACAATGCTAAATGGTTTAGGTAGGTTTGGTGGTGTAACATTTTATTTTATCTTATTTACTCATATTGTTTCCTAGATTTTAATTGTTGCAGTTTTAATATAGTAGTAGGATTGTGTATATAGTTTTAATTGTTATTAGTACACTCTATACTGAGCTGATGTAATTTCAATTTTAAGATGAGTAAATGATACTTTGACTTTTAGCGTGTTTACACTTGTGGACCAAAGAAGGCCAAATTCTCACACCTCGCGGAGTGGTCTAAATCTGGGCCGCTCCAAGAGCGGTCAAACCTGACTGTTTTCAATAACGAAAAAAGTTTAGTGTAAAAACGACTAAAAATTAGACTTTTATACATATTGTCACAATGTTACCCAGTGACATAACTTGGCTACATATCTTGCATGTGTATTTGCCAGATTGACTGTCATCTGCTAGGTATGCAAATCAACCCTGTGTTAGCTGCTAGGTATGCAAGTCAACCCTGTGTTAGTTAAATTATTGAAAATTGTTTGCCATTAAAGAGTGTTAAATCAAACTAAAATGTAATGTTGCATTATTAATTAATATTATATAAAGAAACATAATTTAAGTAGATTTTGTACAGGAGGCCTACCCTAACATTTCTATACAATAACAGGCATAATTGTTAAATAAGTATTAAGTTACCTTATAATTTGTTTAAAAAGTAAAGTGTTATAAAGCGACTAAAATTAAGTTCTGGCCTACCATGGGCATCTAGGCCTTATATACTGATATTGCTTCACTAGACTTAAATGCTATATTACTCAAATGCATTTATGTAGCAATCAAACTGTAATCAAAGTTTATTTATTAATTACTGTAACCATAAACTCTTAATAAAAAATAGTATAAATGACCAATTGTAGTATGTAATATGCAAAAAATTGGCGAAGTGTAGTGTTATGTATTCAAACCATCCATATCTCTTGTTTACCTTTTTATTGAATTGGTGACACTCTTGGAATATTTATTTCCAATTGATAGCCAGAGCCTTATGCTAGGCCTGCAATTTTTAAGTTCAATATAAATTTCTTATTAATAATAATATTAATAGTAATAATATCAAAATACTTATATAGCACTCTACTACTGAAGGTTCACAGCATAAAATCCTAAAAGTTATGAAAAAAGATGAGTTTTCAAGAGTGACTTAAACTGAGAGAAGGTTACGGAATGATGGATAGTGTACCTGCCAACTCTCATGCATTATGCGCGAGACTCACGCATTGGAGCCTATTTTTGACGTCCCACGCATAAATTAATTTATCTAACGCATTAGCAGAATTCTCACTCATAAACAGTTATTTCAATAGTGTTTCCTGATGCATGACACATAAATTAAATAAACGGAATAAATATACATAATAAGCTAGAGCTCAAAATATTATATTAAAAATTGATTTCTGATGCATTTGAGGTCAACTTACATCACTTTTATGTAGTTTAAGCTTGTTAATTTGCCAGCTGCAATTCACCAATTTTTGGTTTTCATCTGCTTTAGCATTATTTCTACAGTATTTGTCTATAAACAAGCTCATTGGTTATGATAAACAAATATATATTTTTTTTATTAATAAACCATGATTTTTTTTCAACAACATTTTGTTTGTTTTAGAAACATTATTGACAGTTATTCTTATCCATTAGATTGCAGATTATTTAAGTGATGCTTTATGTATTGGGATATTTGCTTCAAACTCTCGAAATCTTAGTGTAAGGTCCTGTTTTTCTTCACTTTTTGATGCAGAACAATTGCATGGCTCTGTTGTCCTTGCAAATCTTCTTCCTTCCAATTCTAAAGGTACACTATTTAATTTAGTTTGTTTTCTATTTCTGTTATTGACATAAAATCAATAGTTTTTAAAGCTTGTTTGAACTACAGCTGTCTTTTTTGTATTCTACAATGGCCCACAAGTATGTCGCATATATATATATTATAATTAATTATAATATTGCAAAAAAATGGTTGGTGCAAACAAATAAAGAAAGGGCGCAAAATTAAATAAAGCTGCAAACAAAAAAGGAAGATTGTAAAGTGAAGTGAACGCTGCAGGAAAAATAGCAATGACATACAATAACCAAATACTGCAAAGAAAAGAAATACTGCAAACAAACAATAAATGCTGAAAAAAAGAGAAAGCTGCAAACAAAGAAGGAAATGCTGCAAAAAAGAAACCTTGTGGGGGTGCTTTTTGGTTTAATATGGAACGCTCTCTCTGTTTTATATTGCACGTATACTACTTAGATTTGGCACTGTGTGGCAGTCACAGTTACACCCTTTTTCCTAGATGGCACTTGTGTAAATTTATAGATCCCTGGAACTTTAACTTTAACATCTGCTATAAAACTTGTCGTCATGATGTAAATATGTTAATTCCATTTTGTATAATACTGTTGTATATAGCTATTGTTTATTGTACGTGAATTGGTGCTGATACTTACCCTTGATGGCATCTATAGTCAATAAAAATTAAAATTGAAATGTTGTAACCAAAAACTATATAAAAGTGTATCATCAATCAATCGACCAATCAAAAAAAAAACCTACCCAGGGTTCCTCCATTTAAATTCCTGGGTACAGCCCTACATTGCCAAACTCCTTTTCATTATTCCTTCATGTGCGTCAATATTTTCATTCATTTCAAGTTTATTTCAGACTCATGGTATATAACAATAATACACACAACATGAAAACAAAAATGTGAGGTCTCACCACAAAATGAGTCGCATCGTAGGTGAGATTAAATTGAGGTAATCGCCAAAATAGGTCTCATATGTCATTTAAAGTGTAGATTACAGACTATGTTGTGCTCTATTAGAAGATACCAATAACTCAGTTTTGGATTTTCCTACCATGAGACTCATTTTGTGATGAGACCTCACAAATATGAGAAAAAAAGTACTTATAGTACTTTGTAGCAATACCAATAAACTACATGAAAACCAATATTACTTATCTATATAATCCATTTCTTATACAACATTGATTTTTCAAGGATTGTGTTTACAATTGCAATTACCAAAATGTTGTCAGAGGCATACAGTCTACTCATATACCCATACACTGATTTCCTCAGAAATTTATAAAATGACGGGAGACCTGACAAAACAAACATCTCTCCAGCACTGCATGATTTTGGTTGTCATGGCAACGTTCTTAAAAAATTGTTATAACAGACTCTATATGAATTAAGGGCTTTCAGTTTATAATTACACCATACAGTAGATTGGCACAGTACATGTTCTAAATAGTGTATACTTTACATTATTAGAGCAGTTGTAAAACCGTCGTTTTAAACTATTAATATAGACAGAGACCTGTATATTGGTGAGGTATATTAGATTCATCTTTCAGATCTGTTGTCATAATATGCCCTAGATACGTGAAAGTTTGAACATACGTTAAACGTTTGCCATATAGGATCGTGATTGGGTCATCTTGTAATTTTCTATTTTTAGGACAGAAAGACATACACAGATTTTTTACTATTGAACATTGGGTACTAGCATGAGTTTCACACAAGGTAATAAGTAATTGTAGTCCAGATAGAGAGGGCAATAATAAAACAATACCGTCAACGTAACTAATATTATTAAAAATCACACCATCATACTGACAACCAATACCACTACTGTCAAATAAAATAGATGATGCTCTATATATTATTAAAAAATTATGTTTTATTATCCCCAAACAATAAAAAAAAAATAAAACAATAAAACAAAATAAATTCATCATCATCTTCGAAATTGATACATTTTGAGAATTTTTTTAACCATCAACTGGTGGCGCTATTGCTGTTTACAGTATATATTTTCTGATTCTCTAATGGAACATCACTTGAAAATGTTAACTGACAGTTTACGAAACATCGGTATGTTTCTTCATTCTTTACTGGTTTATCCAAAAGAACAATTCTCAAAAAATATTTTTTTCTTGTCTTCTTTTACCAGCTTACCGTGTAGTAACATGCAATTCGGTAAGCCCTGTGCATATATCACACAACAGGTTGCACAAATTAACATTTTTCTTATCAGACACGTCAATGATTTATTCAGTTAATGATAAAATCATCAAATTGAATGTTAATATGAGTTTTCATAAACTTTTCACATCTACTGTAGATTGCAGTTCAGATATTGAAGAAAACCACTTGATTAAAAGATCCCAGAAAGAGCATTGGACTATGTGGACATTAAAAGGAGGACTTCAAAAACTACCTGATAAAATACACCAAACTTTGAGCAATCAAGGGGTGGATGTAATGACTTCAACAGCTTGCAAATCATTGAATTTCAGTAAATCAGTTTGTGGTAAAATGGTGAGACTTTTTTCACACAAAAAATCATAGCAAGCATCCAATTGATACAATAATAAGAAAAGTATTAAAATAGTATCTAGTAACCATTTTAGTTTCTAAATATGGGCATGATAAGGATGAATGACAGCTGGACATGGATAGACCTAATAAGCATTTCACTGTGATAGGTCATACGTGATATCATACACTCAAAAATGCTTTTTTCATTTTATGATCGGACATAGTTTCCAAACGAATTGTTATTTTTAATCATATTTAGTCGGCATAAACTTGAGGTCAAGCTTGAAGGTCATGTTTCCAAATTGATAGCATGTGCTTCATTAGGCATGCATGCATGTTGTGACAAAGCACAGAATGTGTCTGAACATAGTACAGTATAGGGCTGCAGTGTTTAAATTTAGTAGGCCTAATATTTGGACCCTAACCTATGTTAGAAAAATAGGTTCATAATATCAGGGAGGTATAAATACCTCCCCGATATTATCATATACCAGGATAACACAACCTGTTGGCAATGTTAATAGGTTAAACTAGTCCTGAACAAATTCCTCCCTGACCACAGACCGTGTTTGAAAGCCTGTTTACTTTGCCCAATTATAATAAGATTATGTAGTACACATCTTAGCTAATATTTGGCAGTAGAGGAATGAAGATTCTACCTCATTGGACCCAGAATAAGCCCATTTTTTTTCCGGAACATTAAGGACTGAGCCTAATACTTTAGGAAAATGCAACATAAAATTGGCAACTCTCACTTGGTTGTTCTGGTAATGTGTACTCTGGCCATATTTTGGTTGTCATCTTTTGTTAATAAACCTTATAAGTAGATATAGCATAAAGCGTTTGGAGTCTTTTTTGTGTGTTCCCTGGACCATCTCTGGACTACGTCACACACATGTAATTTTTATATACACAAATTGACTTTTTGAACAGGAAAAAAAGCATGTTTCAGGTAAATTTGAGCTTATAGAAATAATCTATATATATATTCAATAAATTCTGCGTATCTTATAGATTACTCAATGGTATTTAAAGTTGGCACAAACTTTGATAGTATTTTTTACCACCTGATGAAATCCATTCAACAAAATTAAGTTGAGTTATATAATTAGTTATTGACAATTAAATTCAATTAAATAACTTAAATGGTTTTCTGAATAGGGGTATTTTTCGAATGATGTTTCACACTGCCTGTGTTGTTCATGCTGAAACGTACCTGCACACAATAATACAATGATGCTTAGCATGCATCCTTTTCCATCTACAATTATTATTTTTAATTGCTGAAATTTGGTAGGAAGGTTGAGGACAACATTGTAAGTCCGAATATTGATAAAAAAGTTATAAGTTCAAGTTCAAAAAGAATGCAACTCTTCTCACACTCACATCGCGTGACAACACTAGTCCTCCAGTACGCATGTAAACTAGAGATCGATTTGATACATTTTTTATTGTAGATGAACCAGCTTGGCAGGATCTCAAACGAGATACTTTATTATTTATAATCAGAAGTGGTGTAAACCGCCAAGTAAATATACCTTGTATATTTTATATATAGAACGTAAACAATGAAAAAATCTGCTGAGAGTGAAAAAAGTCGCGCTAACCGGGACTCGAACCCGGGTCACCTGCTTGATATGCAGACACCTATACCACTCGGCCATTGAGGCTGTGTGGCGAGTTCAAGTTCGATTAGAATGCAACTCTTCTCACACCCACATCGCGTGACAACACTAGTCCTCCAGTACGCATGTAAACTAGAGATCGATTTGATACATTTTTATTGTAGATGAACCAGCTTGGCAGGATCTCAAACGAGATACTTTATTATTTATAATCAGAAGTGGTGTAAACCGCCAAGTAAATATACCTTGTATATTTTATATATAGAACGTAAACAATGAAAAAATCTGCTGAGAGTGAAAAATGTCGCGCTAACCGGGACTCGAACCCGGGTCACCTGCTTGATATGCAGACACCTATACCACTCGGCCATTGAGCCTGTGTGGCGAGTTCAAGTTCGATTAGAATGCAACTCTTCTCACACTAGCGTGCGAGTCACTTTAGGTACACTGACACTGGTCTACAGGCGCATCAAAGTTACGAATACGTGCGCTCTTTTTTTCGAAAAACAGTGAAATTATCCTACAGTAAAAATATGCATGTTTTTGATCAGTTATGTCTACTAAACGGCACGGGCACTCCCAACTTTTATTTCATATTATGAAAGCATATGACATGAGGGGTCGTTGAGGTTGACGGGACATGATGACGTCATCAATTTTGAACCTTTTTTTTCAAATTTTAAAAAAGCATGTTTTTTAATCTATTGTAGTTTTGTTTGAAATTTTCTCGATATATCGCCGTCGATTTTCTCCAAAATTTAGTTAAAATATGTCTCTTGGTTTACCATTTACGATGAATTAGTTAAATTGTGACGTCATCTATGTGCACAAGTTTTTCTTGTACCCTATTACCTAATCAATCATATTTTCATAACAAATTGCCATTTTTCAATCATAATTTGAGAGAATAAACTTCAAGTTAATGTGCACATTTAGGTATCCTAAAATCCAGTGTTCGTGAAGTGGTATGCCTGTACGCGTTAAAGTTTTATAGTGAAAAAGTGCAATTTTTAAATTTCAAATCTAAAATTTTTGAGGCCAAAATTTGGCACTTTGGTCTAGGGTTCAAATTTGTATGGATATGATATTCTGAAAGAATATTAATCATAGATATGATTTCATTTATGGCAAATGCAAATATGTCATTGTGACATCATGGTATTTGCATTTTAATTTAACATAGTAAAAATTTAATGGTATTTGATCATATTAATTTTCGGCATATCTCCAGTATTATTCGTCAAATTTCATTTCAATTTCTGTATGTTATGGCGGAAACAATTCTCTTTTTGGGAAGTACAATTCTTTTTCATTCATTTTGTATTTTGACTACGTCATCATAGTGTTAACATGAATTTAACTAAAAGTAACTGTGGATCAGCTAACTTGTCAAAAAAGTGATGAATTCAATTGTAATAATAAAAACAGTCATCTTAAACTACATGACTTAACAATTAAACCTAAGGCATAAAATAGTATTGATATACCATTATAATTGCAAAATGATACTTAAATTGTAATTGAGTAAATAGAAAATGATTCTTAAGTTTTGAATTAAAATTTGGCACATTTTTTTATTTTATGTAATAACAATTAAACCACTGTACTGCATGAAACTGAACTGCATCTGAATAATGACTATGTATTCCAGCAGGATGGGACTGCCAGCCACACAAGCAGACCGACTGAAAACTATATGAAGGAGGCAACGCCTCACTTTATAAGCAAGACATGAGTGGTCACCGCAGTCACCAGACTTGAAACCGCTATGTGTAACTGTCTCTCAGAAATGGTTTATGAGAGGCAAACGAAACCACCATTTGGGAGAAATGGCCAGAAACAAAGTTACTAGAATTATGAAATTCTATTTCCGTTTGGAAAAAGCATTTGTGTGCCATCTTCAAGGACGATGGGGGACACATTCACCATCTTTTCATGTAAAGTAACCTTTGAATCTGACATTTTGGCTCTTCATCAAAAATTGTTCAAATGTGTTAATCTTTAAAGTTTTTAAGTTCAATTTGGTGTTAAGTTGTCATACATCCTTATCTTGCTATGTATAAAATTTCATAGAAGTTATAGGTTCATTACTTTTTTAATTATTCTAGTCAAATAGTGTACATGCCTTTTCTACCCCACCCAATATAAATTTCACAATTCTACAACATTAATAATAATCTTGTAAACATTCAAAGAAATGTGTTTTTTTAAAATATTCTACGAGTACCATAAAAATTATTTCATTAAATTTATATGAATGTTGTTCCTTTAGAAAAACCATAAGATCCACTGATTAATCTTAAATAGAATATGAGTACTGAAACTCCGAAAAATGACAACTTAGAGGCC
>JAOTQE010143013.1:0-11586 GCA_025631205.1 Nesometra sesokonis | reverse complement strand
ATTTTCAGTTCGTGTACAGGGGAATCCCCGGGTAAAGTCCCACCCCCCAATTTCGCCCCGATTTCACATACAAGGGGGGGGGGGTGGGATTATACCCAAGGAACTACGGTATAAGTAAAACAAATATTTTGATTATAGTATTTTTTATCCTTGCCATTTTATAATAATAACTTAATCCCTTAATACCTCATGTATTGGTCATAGCAAAACATGGAAAAAAGAGTGCCTGACAAAACATAATTGAAATAAAAATCTGAAATAAATTACACAAAAAATGTGTTTCATGAATAAAACCCACCGAAGAAGAAAATGTGAAAGAAATCACTGAATAATTAGCTAAAAAGCTTAGAATCTAAATTCTGATAGACCCAGATAGACGCATGAGTCACGGACGAAAGCAATTGTATTTCGAGTAATTAAGACATTTCGAATGCATATAGAACAAACGCAATCAAATAGCTAAGCTTAATATATCATCTTAGCTGAGCTAATATATACCCAGAGTGTCGGCAATAATCTGGATCAAGTTTACCGTTGTTTGGTAAATCCTACCTGGTAGCGATCTGGCAAGAACTCGCAAACTCGGCATCACACCATATCAATCGCTTAATTCGTTTTCTAATGTAAATCCTGAAAAGAAATAATATCATGTAGGAACACACGTAACACTAAATTATACTTTTCTCATACCAAACGTACTATCTGACCACATTTTAATGACTTGTTTTTCCGGTTTTATTTAACTTAAACTTGTTGTTGGCTTTGTGATGTACCGGCTGATTCCTCTTGAGTATCTTTAATATATTATTTATGTGAAGCCAAGACCATTACTATGTAGTTTCCTCTGATTAGCTGTTGGATTTAGTCATTTTACCTGTACAAATGGGTGATAAATGGAAACCTACAAGGCTTAACTAGCACGAGATCTTCAGCTTATAAATTGTATTTAAAATGATGTATTTTTTTCAAGATATTTTTGTGTCACATTAGATTTTTGACTACTTTAAACGATGAGAACTATGTCATGCTTTCGAAAATATGGGAAATTTAAGTGGGAGTGTTGCCGATAAGTTAAGAACCCGTGTTTGAATCCAGGCCTTCGGGATTACAAGGCAAATAACCACCAAATTACTGTATCACTCAAATGGAGCATATTACTAAAGATAATACAGAGAGGAAGATCACCCACATTTTACAGCGCTTGGAACTCCATCCGAGTTACCTAAATACACTGCATTTAAGGCGATGCACTTTTCCAGGCCCACAAAGTGTGACATTCGAACGTTATCCAAGAATTATTCCAGTTACTATGCAATGCACAGCCCGCTACCATGCATCTGGTAGAAAAATTGGCCGTAGAGTGTGTCTGGTACACCGTTCTATTCTAAATTAGACAAACGTTGTTTGTATGTGCTCATTCTTGTCTTATTTATATTCTTTGATATTACTACTCAACTACTCAATATTTTTACCAAACTCTGCTTTAATCCATTATATTTAAGTTCTATTGATTACATTTTGTTGTCCCTGATATTGGTCACTTGAATATTGTCACTTTAATGATTGTTAATTTGCTATTGTCAATTTTTTTTTAAATCAATAATACAGAGGAACCTCACAAGACTCAGTCTCTTATGTTGTCACTATTTTGTCACATTGTCATTTTTCGTATTGTCACTTTAGTCACATTATTGTTGTCACTCTAATATTGTCACAGAATGTTCTGAAATTAATAAATGGCCATCTATTTGGACAAAAAATCCCCATGTTTATATCTGAAGCAAAGCCTAATCTAGGATAATACATAATAATTAAAATTAGTATCGAACAAATAGGCCTAACTCAATAGTAAGAATAATGTAACCTATATTTAACAAAATCTCTGTGCACTAGTTATGTTAAATTAACCATATATCTTAGGATTACGAGATGTAGTCTAATTTCAGCCATTTTGCCTTGTTTCAAAAATAATAGCTTTACTTATAATTAACAATTTATCTGTTATTCAGAATCCCCACAGCATGTGTTCTTTTTTGTTCCTTTACAAATCTGGTTAATTTTTGTTCAGTAGAGTGTGCATTAGAATCACTACACTAATTTGAAATTCTTTTGTAGACATAAGAATTTGGATAAGAAATGCGGGAATAGAAAGACAATAAGAGCCGAACACTCAAGGGACATACGCTTAATAGATTTTGTCAGTGATTCTAGTTCTGAACGTGAATAATATTATGTATTGCATAAGTTTATCTTCGTGGATTGCCCGATTCTCCATATCATGTGTGTTGTTATTGAAAATACCTATCTGTACTCTGTGCATAATAATAATACCCATAGAGCATTTCATCATGTGATGTACAGATAAATTAATATTTCTATTAGTGTTAAACAGAAAGGATGCTGTTTTACATTACTATAGAAATGACCCCCCTATCGCAAGATGGATTGACCCCACGAGACCGGTTGACTGAACTTGATTTATGACCATTGTGAGGCAAGGAATATATTAATGAATATAAAAAATAATTTATAATAATTATGCTGATTATCTCGAAATTCATCAATACTAACATTTTTCTATACTATAAGATGAAGGACATTATCACCATTAAAAATTACCTTCCTGAGTAAAATAATTAACCTCTAGGGTTTATTCAACTTGATTAATTTCTATTGTGTTGTGTGAAAAATAATAATGAAATATCATTGAATATAAAAACAATTTATACAAATTATGCATATAATCTTAGAAATCAAATCGTTCATTATATTCTTTCTTAATCGCTTTTAAAAATCAATCATTTGGCAAGTCCTGATATTATTAATGGTTCTTATCGTCATCTCAATCGTTAATGCGATATGTCATAACATTCAGGAATTAATTTCCAAGATACCTTCTGTTACAAAATTTAAGCTTTTTTTTCACTGCATTTATAAAAGAAGGCAATGTTTTGTATACATTTGGTCAACATAGTGTGTCGGAATAGAAAGTGGGTTGTTTACATTATCATTCGGTAAAAGTCTCGCATTAAATGTGAAGGTGTCAGTTTATATGGCGAGTATTACCCATAGTCTCTGTACGCATAAGACTAAATCTTAACCAACGATTTGATTTCTAGGATTATGAATTTCTTAGATGTATGATATATATTGCTACAATAGTACTGTACTGAATTGCACGAAGCATTTAAGTTGATTTATTATACAGATAACAGGTGCAGATTCAGACATTTTTTTAAAGGGGGGGGGGTGGGGAGTGGGGATGGGTGACACAGACTATTCCATTTTACAGTTGGAAGGGGACAGAAAGACGGACTGCGGCGTAAAAAATTTTTGAAAATAATAAACCTCTAGATGGTCATACAGAGCATCTTTGACTACACAGTCTTAAAGTGGGGATCCCCACTCAACAATATGTGGTGACAGGTTTTTTTTCTTTACATGTTTTACTCCTGCTTTTTTTTGGTTGGTAATGAGGGACACATGCCCCAGTGCCCAATATATTCACATCACACAGTGACCAGGTTTCATGTTCAGTGTTAGTGGACTTTTTTATAGCAGAGTATATGTTCACATCACACACTGACTGGGATTTCATGTTCAACGTTGGTGGGCTTACAGTAGGGTTCACATCACACACTGACTGGGATTTCATGTTCAACGTTAGTGGGGTTACAGTAGGGTATATGTTCACATCACACACTGGCCGGGATTTCATGTTCAATGTTAGTCGTCTTTCAGTAGGGTATATGTTCTCATCAGTCACTGACTGGGATCAATGTTAGTGGTCATTCAGTAGGGTATATGTTCGCATCACTCACTGACTGGGATCAATGTTAGTGGTCATTCAATAGGGTATATGTTCTCATCAGTCACTGACTGGGATCAATGTTAGTGGTAATTCAGTAGGGTATATTCACATCACATACTAGGATACTATGTTCAATATTAGTGGGCTTATAACAGGGTATATGTGAGGTCTCACCACAAAATGAGTCGCATCGTAGGTGAGATTAAATTGAGATAATCACTAAAATAGGACTGAAGTCAAATATTTTAGAAATTTAGTTTTAATCAATTATGAGTACTATGGTACTTATATTTCATTATAATGTACTTTTTAGGTCAGTTTTCATGCTAGAAAGTGTCCTTCATGCAGATTTTTTGAAATTTACAGTCTTTTATTTGTTTATTTTTTTATTGCTTTATGGGTGATTTTCTCAAAACTGTGTTTCCATACATGCAAACTTCAAATGCTGAAATCTTTGGATCTACTTATCTAATAAATGTCATTTAAAGTGTAGGTTACAGCTTATATTATGCTCTATTAGAAGGTATTAATAACTCAATTTTGGATTTTCCTACCATGAGACTCATTTTGTGGTGAGACCTCACATATGTGATTCCATGTTCAATGTAGTGGGCTTATACCAGAGTGTTAAAATACAAAAGTGTTAATTAGTTAATTCATAATATAAGACTCATTGCAATAATGTAATTTTATAAGTGGTGTATAAATATCCAATTGATTTTTTACAGAAACTACTTTATCTCATAGAGTGGGTTTAATATTGGGTTGTGATTATTCCGTATGAACAGTGAGGGGGTGTTTTTTACACGTTAACTGTTGAATTAGTATGTATAGCGTTAGGTATGAGTAATTATTGTGTCCAATGAAAATGATTAATTAGTGGATTAATGAAAAAATATCAACTGTTTTTCTTTTAGAAGATGGTACAGGGAAGTTTCCTTTATTTTGTGAGAGGGTGTAAATTGCACATACAGTACATTAGTCAGTACACATAATGAGTAATGGCTGTAATTTAGCAGAGCATTTGATTAATATTGATAATCTCAACTACCTTGATGTTGTTACTATGAAGGGTCTCTCTCTTTAACAACTGTACTATACATTTTAAGAGTTATTGCTAAGAGGTTTCAATGCTGATTTATTGATGTACCTTTAAAAATCCCCAAACATTTTTTCAGTCCTACTTCAAGGCATGACTTTAAGAATAATCAATGTGTTATTTGATTAATGTTTAGGTTTCCTTAGTCACTGCAGCTTAGCCATGATTTATATTTTTACTTGAGATGTCATATAATTCTGTGTATAAATAATAGATGTAGTATAATATGGATTCTGGATTCCTATTATAACTCAGTGTTTTTACATATTAGATATAATATAAATACATTAAGTCATCAGTGTATTGTTTACATTATATCTACAGTTGAACCTCCTGTAAGTGGACACCCCGGGTCCGGGAGCTAACCGCTTATGAATGTTTCAGATGATAAAGGACCAAACTTTTAAAAATCATGTGCACGTATTTATGTCTGAAATTTCACTGCCTTCTAAAAGCAAAGGGGTTCTCAATTACCAAGACTCTGTAACTTAAATATCTTAAATATTATTTATTATTTTTAAAATTAGTTGGTTCACTAATATTATTTTCAGCCATTTCTGTACAGTATATATTCAGATATACTTTATTTCATCAATAGCAACACATGACTCAGCAGCAAAAGGCTGAAACCATGGTCTTACGAAAAATATTAAACAGTCTGATATAATGCTGTACAAAATGTTAACAAAAAAAAAAAAAATGACTTGTGTGTGTTTAAAATATTGGCATGAGGATTTTGTATAGAAATTTATATTCAGTGGCTAAAAAATAACAAAATCTTCCAGCATGGCCACTTATGGGAATAAATTATTATTAAAAAAATAAAAATTTCAAGTCAAAAAGTGTCCGTGGCTTCTAATGGGATGAGGGCGCTTAAGAGAGGTATCAGATGCATTGATTTATGGTTCCAAGAACCGATTACATCTTTCGAGATGAGTAGGGGGTTACCCCGATGTACTGGTCAATACATCCCCTGCCGTGGACAGATGAATGAGCGCTTGTATCGTGCAGCAGGACATGAGGTGACCCTTTGGGGCGTAGAAAGTCATATGAATGTGTAACATCTGGTCCACAGCGCCTTGAGACTACTGTATAAGGTGCTATATAAATCAAACTACATTACTTTACATTATAGACATTCTTTTAAATGAGTGTCTGTTATTGGAGGTGTCTTCTTAGTAAAGTTGTCGGCACAGGTAGGTTCAACTGTATGTTTAAATTTGACTAAATTGATCAATTATACACATCATATTGGAACACAAAAGCCTTCATACCATAGTATCATATTTAAATTAATTAAATTTAATTATATTCTTAAAGATGTATTGTCACTTGAAAATGACCAAAAACTCAATGACATTAAATTTGAAATTAACTTGCTCATAATAAAGTACCAGCAAATTTAAAAACTTGAGAATAAAAATTAGTGCATTTGAATATTGTTTAATAACATTTTTACACTGAAAAATGATAAAAATTGCAGAGGCTTCCAGCCTTATTCAGGGTTATGGCTGATTTTTAGCATATAACATTGCAATATTTGGGGTAAATAATTTTAAAATACCCTATTTTCTAGTTTCATGGTCATAACTTATATATTTCTTCGAAACCAGCAAGTTATTTTCAAAATCCATTTTTTGTCAATTTTCAAGTGACAATACATCTTTAAGTAAAGGATTTTTTTTGCTGACACGCGTAGGAGAATATGTGTGTCATACTTCCACTCACAGGGTTGGAAGTTCAAACTCATGCTAGTCGGTTGTTTGTATTCTTGGGTAAGACATTCCATATTTCTTCTCTCAAACCATGAGTATAAATTGGTACCTTAAGGTGAAAATGCCACATGTTGAAAGGAACAGAAAATGCTTGAAGCATAATGGACTAAATAATTAAAATAAAGTAATTATTAGGCCTAGATATTATTGCAGCTATAGTCAAGGTTACATAAATTGTTTATTTTTTGAAAATTTATCAAAATCACTCTCAACATTTTCTGATAGTACCTCGCTATCATTTGCTTTGTCATTACCTCCTATTTATATAAGATAAAATAGATAAAAGTAGTTATGCTAAAAATAGCAATCACACATAACCAGTAGGATTACAGAAGTGAAATTAGCAATGAACCGTAGTTCGGCAGGCGCAAAGACGTCTGACGTAAACGTCACACTCATCTACAGTGGCCGCGGTAAAGGGAATCAAGAGCGGTGTGCGCTTAATTCTGCAATATGTTTTATTACCTTGCTTTGGCTCTGCTACTACCAACCAGGGTAATTGTATGTATAAAGATCACAATGGAAATGCGTAGCAAAACATGTAGTTATATGCAATTGATCTATAATTATTCTGTAATTATCATATTCCAAGGTTACCTTAATTATCATATGAAAACTAGGCTCTACGATGTCCCCACATATGTATAAATAAGTAATTAGAAGTGAAGGTATAGCATACTCTATTCCATATTTTATTCATTGGAAATAAGATAAATTATGCATTAAATCTGTAATTATTCAATAATTATAATATGCCAAGGTCACCTTAATATATCATATGGAGACTAGGTTCTATGATGTCCCCACAATACAAATAATTGGAAACACAGAATATCTTATATCAATCAACTGTATCTCTATTCCATATTTTGTTCATTGGCAATGTATTGTAAATTAAATCTGTAAATTAAATATTCTATATCAGGGTCATCTTGTTTTACCACAAATAATCTAGGCTCTATGGTATCCTCCTCTCCCAAATATTCATAAGTAATTAGATGTGTTTGTAGTGTAGCATATTATTTTATTTAGTGGCAACCCTTTCACACAGAACTGTAAACTGGAAATATTGCGGTAATTTGTGAATGCCGGCTTTAGTGTGAAAGGGTACTTTCCCTTCAATGCCGGCACAGTGCCGGCATTCGTTAGACCACCTCAGACCATAGACATATTACCGTTATATTACCGTCACTGCCTTAGGCCGGATGTGTATGATAGGTTCCACAGTGTAATGCCTGCTTACGCAGTGAAGCATAACTAAACAAAGGTCAAAGTTGGAAACCTGTTTTATAGGACTGCCAATTTTACTCCTTTCGCTCGGACCCTTTCACACAGGAGACCGTTATATTACCAGAATTTAACCTGTGTGAAAGGGTTTAGACTGGCAATAATGCCGGCGTGGTTATGGTAACATTGCAGTATTTTCTGTGTGAAAGAAGCTTAAGATAAATTGTGCATTAAGTCTGTATTTGTTCAATAATTGTAATATGCCAAGGTCACTTTTACCATAAGAATCTAGGTTACTGTATATGTCCCCTCAAATATATATGTACGGTATAAATACAGAAGTGAAGGTATGTATCACCTTAAAGTATGTCTATATTCTATAGAAAAGATCACTGATTTATCTCAAATAAGAATAATGCATCACTGATGATGACATAATTTATGTCAAAATATTGAATCCTGACATGGTGGCATGTATCTCATTTCTTGGAGTATGTATTATACGGTACTCTCTTACTGGAAGTAGATTAGTAGACCTTTTGGATAATACATCCAAGTATTGAAATATAAGCCAAGGTTTTGGAATTAAATATTTCAATATAAATTGTGTCATGTTTTGGTTTAGAGGACATAATCCTGGTGATGACATAATTAATGCAGAATTACTTAATCCCAACATGATGGCATGTATTTCAATACTTCGAGTAGTAACTTCTATATTCAAAATTGTTCAATGAAAAAGCTATAGAAATTAGAATATTATTTATATATAATATAGAATCTAGTATAGATTTGGTTGACAACCAGTTGGTTTGTTAAACAATGTGCAGGGATATAATTATTCTGGGCAGAGGTAGGCGGGGCTACCCACCCTAAAAATGTTCCACCCACCCTAAAACTTATTTTTAGGCCTTCCAACCTGCCACCCATCCCAAGCATATGAAAAAAGGTAAAATTATTGTTTTTAATCATTTTCATGCACCCTTATTGTTTCCATCCACCCTTGGATTTTTCTAAACACATTCCTGAATATATTGTGTGCTTTAAGTGTTGTATACCTGCCATCTTTTATGGCGCATATGTGCGAGATAATTCTCACCGCTGGTGCTGGGTCACATTTTGTCCGTTTCGATTTGGCAAGCAAAAAAATTAAAAAAAAACCGTCATCTGCCAAATTTTAGGCTGTTTTATTCCATATTGCCACTGCATTGGGCCTTTTTCTATATTTTGCTCTGTATTGTCTGATGCGTGAAAACAATATTTGTGTGACTGTTTATGTGTGAGAATTGTCCTAATGTGTGAGAAAAATTATCTTTGCATGAGACGTCCAAAATAGGTCTTAACGCGCGAGACTCACACATTATGCATGAGAAGTGGCAGGTATAATGATGCCATATTATAATCAGATTCATCAACACAGTAATTGAATGAAATCAAGCCAAATGCAAACGATCATATTCATCATTAAAATGGATCATTTAACCATTTTTATATATTCTTTATCAGTTAATCCATTCACAGATTAAACAGGACTCTATATCCATTATTAAACTGACTCATTTTAATAAATATTATATATTTTCTATCAGGTAATCCGGTCAAAGATGCGCCAAATAAAACCGGGATTGGCTCTCATCTGAGACAAAGCGAAACGACTGAATATCAACAACAATCTTTGATATATTTTGACAGCGACGATGGTTAGAGCTAAGAGCTAGCGAATAAATCGACCTTAGGCTATAAGTCAACGAAACACTGTGAAATGCACACTTTGAACTATATCCAAGCCAACCTCATAACCTCTATACTACATTATAAATAAATATATTACACATTGATCAAAAACGATGTTAGTATGATTGAGACAATTTGGATAAATTGACAGTTTCTCTTTTTTTTTGTGAGTCTCTTTAGTTAAAATATGATATTGGCCTCTCTCTCTACACTCAGGAGTATATGTTGGTACCCTGGAAAAAAGAAAAGCCTTTTTAACTGTTAGAGTTGTAGCATTCTGGTGTGATTCTGTGGAGCCATATTTGTCATGTGTGTTCTTCACAACAGTAGGGCCATCCCCAGCAGGTAGTATTGGAAGCGATAGGGCAAACTGATGTTAATTCCAACTTGAAAAGAAAAGAACCTTTTTGTTTATATTTTGTATTTTCTCCTATCTCTACCTCATAACGCCACTGCTGATGGTAATAACGTGGTAATAATGTTTTGATATATTCACATGCAACATTAAACAAAAATTCCTTAAGATTTTGTTGCAGTCGTTTGGCCACCGTTCATGATGTGTGCCTTTCCTAAAATGTGTGTAAATTACCCTTAAATATAACCTTACCACATTTTTTATTATAAAAGAATAGATTGTGATATATTGTGTCACTGTTAAACTATGCAATTTGTGTTCACCAAAACATAACTAAACTTTATGACTGCTTATTATTGATGTACTTTTTAAAATCTGGAGGATTTCGTTGAGAAAACCAAATTTCAGAAGAAAATTTGATAATTCTGGGAGCCAGGGAGATCAGCCAAAATTCCTGCAGACTCTAGTAAAATCCTGCAGACTTGAGAGCACACAGGCTGGATAATATCATGGTTAACTAATTATTACCAGCCTTAGTGGTTGTTTTTACCGCCATTAGAATAATCTTAGCATTTGGTCAGAATTGAACCAGGGAACCTGAAGAGTGCTCAAGTGTGTTCATCACCAATACGTGGCATCATTGATTATGATCTTGTTATAATAAAAGAGATGATTGACCATATATGCCAGAGATAGTGCTAATGTTAATCATTGAATGTGGTTCAACACGCCTCTTGTCTAGTTGACACCCATCCCTATGTCAGGAGTAATGTCTTATGACAAAATCAATTTGCAGGAAGATCTATAATATTTTAGTAAAGTTGGTATGTCTTGCAGATGCTGGTATAGTTGGTACTGTTTCTCCATCAGATTTATACCTATATATTTATATTACTTATTTTGTTTGACCTTTGAAATATTAATATTGATAGTAACATTAAGACTGACTACGGTATAGTTCCAAGCTACAATTGCACTCTGAACTGTTTTGTTACAACTGACCTAATAGTACATAGTTTTTCTATAATCTACTACACAAAAAGCCCAGAAAGTTTACTTGTATTTGTTAATCACCCTGAGCTATGCAGTTAGCTTAAACTGCGTTCGCACCCAACCTGAATTAGGTCTGGAGGCAGGTCAAAACAAAATCATGGAAAATGGTTTGAGTGATAAGGGATAGGACTGTTCACATCAAATTAATAAGATTTGATTTTCACGGGAATGAATCTGTCAACTGAATCAAGAGTTTTGGATCTGATTGATAGTATTAAAAAAACCAAATGATTTTTTTATTTGAACAATGCCAGTTAGCACAAACTATAATCAAGCTTAGCAAATGATTCTTTTCTCAACACAATGCTTTTGTCTGTATGCAATGTGAAAGCAATTTTTTGTCCAGGCTCTGGATTGAATCCGGGCTTTGGCGTGAACGTAGCTAACTGACTCCCACTTATTCTGGAAAACTAACCAGGTTAGTTGTACACAGCACAAAAGTCCAATGCGAACAGCATTAGGTATGACAACAGTGCACTGTTAACTGTTGGAAATTTGGTTTCTAACACGAAAACGTCGTATTTACAACTTG
>JAOTQE010143002.1:0-11587 GCA_025631205.1 Nesometra sesokonis | reverse complement strand
AGAACTGGCCAGTGTTCTGCGTTCGACTTTACCACCTTAACGGTGTCCACTTAAAATAGCATATCATAACTGATGATTACTTTTTGTTTTTTTTTTATTGAAATGAAAATCTCAGACTTGTAAAAAAAAATATTTATTGCTGATTGGTATATTTTTATGAATTTTTATAAATCATTTATAGGGAATTTACACAATTTGTTAGAAAGTATTTGTTAAGATTTTGTAGAACTGGCCAGTGTTCTGCGTTCGACTTTACCACCTTAACGGTGTCCACTTAAAATAGCATATCATAACTGATGATGGTATAAAAATTTTATGATAATTATTAAACTCTGGTGTGATGATTTTTAATTTAATTTCTTTGTGTACTCTATGCAAAATTGGGGGGGGGGGGGCCTTAACCAGTTGAAGTCCAATTTTGCCTCAGCCCCACCATGGTTGGACTGAGGAAAGACAATTTTGAAATGTAGAACCTCTAGAAGACTGCAAATGGTACTTTGATGGAGCATTTTAGCGAAATATTTAAAAAAGTTAAGCATTTTTTTATATTTTTGGAAAATTTATTGTGTGGGAGTTTAAGCCCCCCCAAAGCCCACCCACTGTCTACGCCCATGTTCAGCTCAGCAAATAACCTACTTGATTTTACAAATTGGATGCATAACAATGGGATCCATCTGAACCAGAATGGGGTTCAAGTTTCAATGGAAAAACAAAAGTTTTTCTCTCGTACCCAGATTGGGTGGGGGAAGGGGGGGGGGGTTGAAAGTGGGGGAAGTTTAGGCCAAATCCCAATGATGAGGTCTGGAGTTTTTGTTGGCTGGTTCTTAGTATTCCTGGGCAAGGCACTTTATCCATATTGCCATTTCCACCCATGAGTGCAAGTGGGTACCTGGGAGGTTCAGATGCTAAATGAACTTCTTACAGCCAGTAGCGTGAGGGGGTTCTTAGTGTGCTTGAGCTCCCCCCTTCAGAGATGAAAAATAAATGAAATTACTACAGTATAAAAATATGAAAATTGGGGTCATGCACCACCTTCAGAGGAAATGAGCACCCATTTAGACGAAAAGAACTAAAAATTCAGTTAGGCCTATAGAGAAAATATATGTTGTCCTTGCCTTATCAAAATTCAACTGGGCTTAAGCACATTTTTACAATTCCTGGATACGCCCCTGACAGCTGCAACGTGATGATTTAACTGATGGTAATATGGAACACTTGACTTTGGAACCGGGAATTTGGAATTGAGTGCAACTTGCAATTCTTTTCACTAGTATTCTCAACTGTACAGAGTAGTTGATACATTTTGCGTTAAAGTTGACCAAACTAATTATATTTAGTAATTTCAATTATGCAAATGGTGTATAGGTAACTATGTATTGTTACTGGAAACCATACAATACCGAAATAATCAAACAAAATTCCATTGTATAATTCTATTATTCAAGCTAAATATTTCAACACTTATTATGCCATCATCAGTTAGGTTGTAGTTTGCATGTTAGCATAATGTAAATTATGTACTTCTTTAAACAGAACATACACATAGAGAACATACATTTGTTATACGGATTTCTTTGTTATATTAATTTGCTAATTCTAATTTCTTCTTAATGTTTTATTTACTAATATTGTTATTCATTTATCGATTTGTGTTTAGAAGAGAATAATTATTTAATTTATGAATATTTTTTATATTGATTTTATACTTTTATTTTTACTTGTACTTTTATAAATTAAAATGTATTAAGTAAAATTCAGGAATATTGGTACTAGCAATTGTTGTTCAATATAACATATAATTATATGATTTATGATGTACTGTATGAGATTAAAACTCACAATAGAAGGTGCTTTAAATTATATTCTCCTTTGAAATATAGGTGCTTGGGTGAAACTTTTTATACCTTGTTTTGCAAACTTTTTTTTGTTGAACAATCAAGCTAAAAATATGACCCTGTTATTAAACAGAAACAGCTTGTCCCCTAGAAGACCATCTGTTTTGACAGATCGTAGTTCATCTGAAGAACAAGTTCGTGGAAATATCAATGAAACACTCAAGGTAATTGTACCTTTTAAATATTTTGATCTGATAAAAGAAATTTACTAATTTGTTATTCAAAAAATATGAACATTCACAATCCTAAATAAATAACTCTCAACATTTAGAATATAATTATGTGTATTATGTTTTGAGTGCTACTATCTCGAATGATGACTCACTAATAATTCTGCACTTTTAATGTACCATGTCCTATCCTATTGTTTAATGTGCCATGTCCTATCCTATTGTTTTGCTTTAGGCTTATAGCAAATGCACAATATAAGCCTAAATTATTGTCATTCTGTTCCATCTTTAGTTTTTTTTATTTTATACTAATTTTTTGAATTTGAGGAATGTTTTAATGTTTTATACTTTATTATTTCAAACCACTTAACTAACCAGTTAGTTACAATGTATTTGAGAAGCTTTAGTGATATATTCACTGCCTTTGAAGATGAATTTATCAAATAAAAATTAAAAAGTGGTAATAAATTAAGACAGTTTTGATCAAATCACAAATAATGGATAATTGGTTTATAAACACATGACAAAAGTTCTTTAGATGGTCGCAAAGGTATGTAAATCAGTATTTAACACTATAAATCCATATAATTGTATTACGAATGGGTAACATTAAGTAAAATTAATGATGATAATGTTTATTCCGGACATTTATGCAAAAATAGGGCATGAAACTTAATTTGAACCAATTCGTGGAAAAACAGAATCTGTTGGCTAAAGTCATAATCACACTGGACTTATTTTTGGTAAAAATCTTACTGAGACCATGCAAAGGGATATCTTCTCACTATCCATACATGAACATTTTGTCCATACATGAACTTTTTTGCCTCTAAGTGAGTTTCACCACAATTCCACAGAGTCATGGTAAAGCCATGAAAATCAATGTGCATGATTTTCAGCTCACCAAAGTTGACTTAAGAAGTTCCACTGATTGACAGCATTTGCAATGGATTTTTTGACTTGGTGAAACTGTCGTGGAAAGTTTACTGAGTAAGCGGGCCCTGATAAAGCTTCGTGTATGGCAAAATCTGAAAGGTCCACTAATCCACTTCAAGCAAGAAAGTATAATGCATACTTCAAGCAATGAGATATATGCCATCGTGACAGGATTCAATATCTCGACATAAATTATGTCATCATCAGGAATCATTCTGATGATGACATAATTTATATTGAAATATCCTGTCACGATATGTATCTCATTGCTTGGAGTATGCATTGTACTATCTTACTGTATGACTTGGTAAGTTTTCCTGACAGTGAATGTTACATGCTGTTCATATAAGAGTTATTGTTGTAAAACTTACTATTTGGTTGGTTAAGTCTTATCAATAAGGTCCCTTGCTATTGTGGCTCTAGATTTTGTCCTTCAGATTAAAAGCTATATTATACTACTACTGTACTAAGCTTTTTAAAGACATCGTTCCTTTTTTTCTGATACCTTTTCATTTTAAATAATTTATAAATGTAAACATGTAAATGTATTAAACAGAATTACTCAAAAGTTTACCCAGAATAATACCAAAAATCAGAAAGGAAAACCCTTGTGCATACTAGATGACTTAAATTAATATTTCGTTCCCTGGTGTAAAGTACTGCATTTTATAAGTACACTGACATGCAAGTTACCTTAGTATGATCATGTTGGTAAAAATTGTTTATTTTTTTTTAATTTTGAAGGAACAATACATTCATAAGCCCATATATAATATTATATACTGAAGAAGTGAAACATTGATAAGGAGTCTGAGGACTATGAGGTTTGGTCATTATATAGTTTTTAATTGTAAAAAAATTATATACTAGTACCTATTTATGGGAATGATAATGTCTATGGCCGTGTTTCTGCAGGAAAAAATTATCCGATAAATTATCGCGATAAAAATCCGATAAACGTGCTGCAGAAACAGGTGTTTAACCTATTCTGACGTAATAAATTATCCAATAATTATTTGATAATATTCTGATAAATATCCGATAATTGACCTAAATGGGATCGTTTTTTACCTTTGACACGGGGACAACCTTGATCTTGCTTTTGCGAGGATTTCACCATGGTGCAACCAGGTTGCCTGTCACGCGAGGAAAAGGGAAATCACCAGAAAATCACCGGAAGTTAGTGGACTCACAATGCATTATGGTTTACACTGAGTTTGCCCAGTTGTATTTTTTAAAATTGATTTTATTGGATATTTTATCGGATTATCCGAAATTCCTGCGGAAATACGGCCTGTGTGTGGTCTTGATCATCATCATGACCATATATAGACTATCAAATTTTTTTGTCAAAGAAAATTTCCTAGTCCCGACTAAAGGAACAAAAATATTTAACACATGAGCTCCTGACAACAAATATATTCACAAAATGGGTGTTGTTGAGGGTAATGGAAATACATGTACTTGCTAAAAAACAACCCAGAATTCCCTTGTGTCATGCTCAGATTACATTGCATGCTGACACCTACTGTATGGTTGGAGAAATGCAAACTCTGAAACTGTTTTATATGGTAATTAGCCAAGAGATGTAAACACTAATAATTGCACCCTCTATTTTTTGATTTAAACTGCCCTTTTAGTTTACCAAGGTGAATAAAATGTTAAAGAATATTATAGTCTAGCGTACATAATTTGTTTAAAAACCACACAAAGTGGCAGTGAACATGTTGAGCCTCAAAGTCTGTTGTGTGCTGAAGAAGTGGAACATTTATAAGATGCCTTATTTAGGAATATCTGAGCAAATGTAGTTTTAGGAATTTGTATGTATTGTACATTGAAAAGATTACTCTTTATTACATGAGAAGCATTAGATATGTCTAAATAGGTAAATATTTACAGTTATTTAGCTTCTTACACCTAACCAATTAATGTTTTCACTATCTGTTAAGATGATAATATTATAAGTGAATGAAACTTCAATAAATGGTATTCGTTTTTAAATTTCGGGGTTTTGTATATTTTTAGTGTACAGGCACGGATCCAGACCTTCGCATCGTTCACTATTGCGAAGGTCAGACGACCTCAGACTGTGGTACCTCACCACAGGGGCCCTAAGCAACCCCAAACCCCCAGCTTCTTCACATGGGTTTTGTGAAGGTCACAGGACATGTCTAGACATGTCTGGACATGTCTAGATCCGCCCCTGCTGTTACATTTTTTGTAATAATTATGTGTACATTTCCATTAGAGAGTTTGAACAATTTTACCCCACATTTGCAAGGAAATTTAGGGTAATTTTGAATTAACTACCTCATTGGCTTACATTAAACGTTTATACAGGATATGAATACACTGTATAGCTAAGTGATCAAGGGTAAACGAATCTATTTATCCATTGCGATAAGACTACAAAACTTTCTAGGCCTAATGGGGATGTACACCTAATGATGTTCTTAAATCACAATGATACTAGAGTATGTAGTGATGACAATGGAGGAACAAAAAAATGAGCTAATAAATATATTAATGAAAAAATTATTATGAAACAAGACTAAAATTCCAATATTGCATACTTCCAGAACTAAGCAACAGACTGACTGAAATGAGTATGTCATTTGTGCATTTTTCTGTTGACCATTGGGTTGTGGCAAGTTGCCTTGAGTTGAAAATCATTGAAGTTGAGGCTCAATTTCAATGATTTTCAACTTATATAATGCAACACAGTGCAACTCATGATCGACAGAGGAAACGGACATAAAAACAACAAACCAAACTATTTGAATTGAAGAAATTGCATATTAAATGTAATGGGGACCAACCAACCGACAAATTGAGTGTAATTTAGATACTTGGACCAGG
Source organism: Nesometra sesokonis (assembly GCA_025631205.1). Taxonomy (NCBI): domain Eukaryota; kingdom Metazoa; phylum Echinodermata; class Crinoidea; order Comatulida; family Antedonidae; genus Nesometra; species Nesometra sesokonis. The sequence goes on along the minus strand of JAOTQE010143002.1, from coordinate 5,727 downwards.
CATCTATCCCTGCTTAGACGAATCTAATTAAAAAGCAACCATTAAGACTTTATCTCATACCAAGGATCTTTGCTCATACCCAAACTTTATCTGTCCATGTAGAGGGCGCTACATTAAAAATATGTTATGGATCTTCCATTTACTATGCTGAAAAAAATATTCGTATAATATATTTTATAATTTTACAGACTTAACCTCTTCTATTGTATACATAATACAAAGTAGGTATATAATTATATTTTTGATTGCTTTTTATACCGTAATTATTATAATATGTATACAATACATGTTAAACAATAATTGAAAAGTAGCGATATTTAGGGGGTAAGTCTTATTAATAGAAGACCAAATCTGATTATCAACATGCAAACGGATCCGTTGTCGCGAAAGACGCTAGGCTGTGCGGTTGATGGAGTTTTCGAAAAAAATATATGGTAAAATTTCAAGTTTGTAACTGTAAGTATACTATAACAATACAAATTATCTCGTGCATTTGAATTATGAGTTCTTTATTTACTGATTAGGTGAAGATTTTTATGATTTGTTTATGTCATTTAGTTAAAAATTAGATGGAATGTCTGCTCTTTTTCAAAGATACCGACCTGAGGATACGCCTTTTTCATTCTTAACGCATCACTGATCACGATCATCCGCGGTCCCCATCGCCCTGTCTGATCCTTGGACCCTTCGATGGATGGGAGCCTACATAAACTAAAAAGTCAGGCTTGGAAAAAAATTAAGGGGATTTTTCAATTTTGGGATAGAATACTGTAATACTAGGGCCTACTTAAATAGTTAGCGTAAGGCCTACTAAAGAGTAAGACATCACTGATAACAAGGAGGTAAAACCTCGCTGATAATAATGGATGAATTGGAAGTGACGCTGCAGATGAATTCCCTGCAGTTTATACATTTCAAATTTAATACAACATTCTGATGTCAAGAATGAAACAACTTATCACTGACTTAAATCACTGGCTGGTTAAATTAAGTGCTAATGTAAAAAATTATTATTAATAGTAGTATGCACTAGCACCCATGCCAAGATGAAATTTGGCCTAAGTGTATTGGATTTTTAAATCCTAATATATACTATCATAATATTTACTAGCCTAGGCCTAGATAGATTTGTTATGACTGTGATGTCAACATAAATAGAGGACCATGGATAGGCTTAATTATTTGTTATATGGTAACTTTTTCTCCCAGAAAAAAATGGCAGATCAAGGAATTAAGATTCTTGAGACTGCTGAAGACATCACAGATCGTCGTCAGCAGGTACTGGATAGATATGAACATTTCAAAGTCCTTGCAAAGGAACGTCGACAGAAGTTAGAAGATGCTAGACAGTTTCAGTATTTTAAAAGGGATGCAGATGAATTGGAGTCTTGGATACTGGAGAAACTTCAAACAGCATCTGATGAAAGCTGGAGAGATCCTGTCAATCTTCAGGTATGAAATGAATAATTTAGCAGTTTCGCAACTACAAAAACGGATACGTCACACTTACATTTTTAAGTTGCTAAATGTGTTTAAAAAGATATAAAATTTTCTACCTATGAATAATTGATGATCGTCACAAAATACTGATAAACTAGGATAGATTCAAGGTGTTAAATTCAAATGTTACGATAGTTTATGGCATTTTCGTATTATAAACAGGAATTTACAAAAATTCGTTTTTTTAAACAGTTTTTACAAAGAGATTGAAAGCATACAGAATGAACGATAAAACAGGGTGCAAAATTAAGGTTGTTCATACTCGCCATGTTGGTCTAATGACTCAAAATTTTTACTTGCCAAAATAAATCTCTACTTGCCCCTAGAGAAGTCTCCATTTGCCAACAGACTACAACTGTAGATAGAATGATAGTACACAAGCAAAATTCTACATGTTATAATTGAATTAATGACCAAATTATATACATATAATAAAAATAATATTTAATTTATTGCCTGACTTTTATTGCATACTATTGTAGCTTCTATGTATTTATACTGGTTTTTTCTGTATTAATTATTATTAATTATATTGATTGTCTTTTATTAATTTTGTGATTTTAAGATGATTTAAAAGCTAGTCATTTTATTTTCAGTCAGAATTATGACTAGACAGGGTGGGTGGGTTTGAATGTAATATCACTCGCCAAATATAGATTTCACTCAAAATTGGCGAGTGGGCAAGTGTTAGTTTTGCACCCTGTAAAATCTTGTCAAGTCCCTCAAAACTCCTTCAGATCATCTTTTTTTCTGGTTTTTATGGACAGTTCAGTTTAATTTAGGGGGAGCCAAGTTTATAATTTACATTGGTTTTATAATTAAAAAACAAAAATCATTCACAACAGCTTAAACGACAATTACAGGAGGGATCAGTATATCATGCTTATAAGCTAAGACTCATTATGAGGCTTAGGCAGTTCAGGACTTTTTGTAAATTTCGCCCCCTTTGGCAACCAAGAAGAAATTCTAAAATAGGGGTACTTGATTCAGTTTATGTAAGGCCCCATAAAATTAATTATTAGTTTATCACCCTTCCTAAAGCATAAAAACAGATGAGGGCGGGAAGTTTTTTTTTTTAACTGACCCTCCAATGTTGTAGTGACCTTACGTCGGGGTCTAGACCGTCTATCATTATTTTAGACTCGCGTACCTGTTTTTTTCTTTTTATGGCTAGTATACTGTCGATACCTTACTTATATTACAACATTGTTTGTAATTAACAATTTACAATTTTAACAGTGCTAAAAAGCTGTTGGTAAATACATAATTTACAAAATGTTGATAATGTTTTAGTTTACATCCTGATTAGATAATACTATAGCTAACTGTTGAGACATAAATATAATTTAATATGTATAGAACAAATTTATGGTATTAATTAAATTTGCATAATACAGTGCTTCCAAATTGAAATATGTGCTGTGAATAATAATGTACACCATTGTTCCTTAGATTAGGGATCATGTTCAAAAAGTACACAACATCACTTAATTTGTGTGTGCTGTATTGGGCACAAAAACATTAATTTTGTCAATGTGTGTTGTGAAATGGACATTCTTGCTTCATTATTACTTGCTATTGAAGTTAAACTACACTATAGAGAGCTTTTTATTAGAGCAGAATTTGTGAAATTAATAGAACCTTTCTAATGGATGAGATTAATCTCCGATATCAATCTTTACTTTAATGTAAAATGTAGTACTTTGAATATAGAGTAAATAATAGGCAATCATCTGGCAATGTGACTGGAGTTGACAGACATAGAATACAATTTATTATTTGATGTTCAGTACTGTAGCTATTTTTAGCTCATGTTGACATACTTAGAATATGGCACCGAGTTCGCTGATGATAATTTAAAGTTCTATTACCGTATAAGAAACATGTTCTAATTAATATATTTTAATGAAAAGCTTTTGGATCAAGCATTTTACGTAAATGACAAATTCAAGCCTTAAATATAAGCGTAAAAGAGCAAATACAGTAGATTTCCTGTACAGTTCAAAATTTATAGTCCAGATTAAACCTCAATTAATTATAGAGGTGACGATTTAAAAATCCTAACACTAAAAATATTACTTGCTAAACAGGATGCTATCTCCATTTTCTTAATTTGGTTTGCCTGTCATCCATTTTAATTGTGTCTTAACTGAAGAGCTAATGGGATGCAATTCTACAGTATCCATTATTTTGGATTCGGTAAGATGAACCATGGTTAGATTAACTTTTGGAGATGAACCATTGCAGAATCCTTCGTAACACCTTCTCTTTGCATCTCTAGGAATCGCATTAAGCGTTAATTTTCACTTCCAACGAAATACAACTCGCATGATAGACCAGATTGTTTGGTAATTCTCTACACCTTTATGAATATTAAATGAACTGTTCCTGTGTTATTTAATTATTTTTTTCCTCTGGGAAATATTATTGTTTGATTGCAATCAAGCTATCATGGTTAGCTGAATTATTTGATAATCATGGTGAGGTAGAGTTGAGTTGGTGCAAATTTATTACCTTTATTTATTAACCATTAGAATCACATCAGGATTCACTATTTCAGCATTAGTTATGTCATATCATCAAGTATGAAACATCTTATAGTATTGTTTGCATATCTTTAATTTCGACATTTTTTTCTGATAATGATGTAATTAATGTTGAAATATTGAATCTCATTTCTCAGAGTATCAATCATTATCCTCATATTTTGTTTGATATTTAAAATTTCTCTAAGGAATGATCAAGCAAAAAATTCACTCTCTTAAATTTCCTTCATGTCTAAATGTAGCATCCATCTATAAATGAATATACATTTGAGACATGTCATGTCAAAACCACCAAGTTTAAACGGGTTTAAACAATATTATTATTAATCATTTTACAAGCTTTAAAATGAGGGGTCATTTATGAAAATTTGACATCAAGAACTGAAGTCATTTGACAAAATTTCAAATATTCCCTTTGTGTTTGCTTATATTTCCTATTGTTTATTAGCTTATTTCTCAATAATTCCTGTGCGACAACTTGGTGGTTTTGCCATGCCTTGCCACATTTTTAAATATAATTTCAAGATAAATCTTAGGAGGTTTTAATGAAATTAAAAACTACCAGTTTAATATGGTTATGTTTACATTGCACATGTATACCATTGTTCACTGAAAGTTTTGTATTTATCTTTTAAAAATTGCATTTTTCTATTTTGTTGTGTATATAACAAAATGCTGATTTATAGGCTGATTTAATAAGATTCAAATGGATATGCTTCCTTCCGTATGAGAACAGGAAGTCCTATAATGAATTCCAGGGTAGCATAATATAAGACATCAAGAATAAAATTCCTTTTTAACATTTTCTAATTTTCAGAGATCTACAATTTTTTTTTCAATTCTTTATTTCAGAAATAACATCAATTTAATTATTCCATTTTATTTAATTTTCCAATACCAATATTATCAATTGTAACATTTTACATTTATCATTTTTAATTAGTTAAATAATAAAAATACTAATAATTTGTATTTTTTAAAGATATATAATAGAACATGAGATTTCTATGGTACTGTGTAGTCTTGAACAAAGCCAACCTTCTATAGTAGTCTGAGATAGAACCAAAACGTACAATCATGTACAACTTAGAACGGATCCAACATACTTCGTTTAGACAAGTTTTAGCTGGATTTCATGCATCATTTGGTAAACATTGTTGGACTTTGGGTAATTATTGTTTGAACTGTCTGAGGGTGTTCATTCATACCATGAATCAATACCACATTCAATACACATTGTAGATTCATCAATTTGGTATGGACTCAACCATTTATCAAATAAGGGATATTTGGTTGTGTATGGAGTATTCCATTTTAGCTAATAAGAGATGCTATGATTCCATTGCTTAATTACTTAATTACTGCCAGTAATCATAGTTTAAGTTCAAATTATATTCAGTTTTCATATCAATTATAATTTTCTTTTTCTATTCTAGTTAGTCTTCTAATTCTATTTACTGTACTGTACATTCATTAATATATTCAATAATGATATAAAACAGGACAGCAGAAAAAACTGAGAGATTACAAGAATAACTGCGCTTACTGGTATTAAGACGTAAGAAGACTAGTACACTGCTATGTCTGGTCAACGGTTCTTTATGGCGTTGAAACTTGGTCTGTTTCACAATCTCTAATGAAGAAACTAGAAGGATTCGAAATGTGGGTCTATAGACGAATC
>JAOTQE010142991.1:0-11587 GCA_025631205.1 Nesometra sesokonis | reverse complement strand
GATACCCAACTTCTTAGTTGGCTTAATCTGACAGCTTTAGTCATCTTTGTTTTAATATGAATAAAATAGAAGTCAAAAGAATGATAAATAAAAAAATGTTTAATATACTATAATTCATAAACAAAAAGAATCTTAGTGTGTAACATAAATACAAATTTTAAGCCAATAGTCGTGGAACATTTGAAGGTACCATGTTCATTTAAAAAAGCTGCTCCAATGTTTGCTTTGATTTTATTTCAGTGCATCATCAGCTATTGCCAATTCCCTTTATAACCACTCAAGCCTAAGCATTATTATTACTGTATTCGCAACACAGGGTCAATAGTCAACTTATAATAGGTCTACTAAACAACTGGTTTGAAAGATTAAGTGGAGTGACTATAAAGCTTATATAATGCTGGGTAACTGCACTTACAACAATTTGCCATGCTAGGTTCAGTGCAATTAAGAAACAAAGTTCATCTTAGAAGTTAAGTGACTATTTACAAAACATTGAACCTAATAGTCATTGTTAAAATTATAAAAAGACAAATTTTCTAAACAGGTGATATTTTCAAAATTATAAAGACTTTCATAATTCACATAATAGTGAGGTCATGTGTTGAATTGTCACATGGTCCTTTGACATGTGGTAATATTTGATGAATATGTATATTGTAGTTACCATAGATCTATCATAAAGACTAGATCGATAACTTAATGAAGAAGTGCAATTAATTAAAATGCAAGGTGGTCACCTATGTTTTAGCGAACTTTTATTTAACAGATGCCAATTGTTTTATGGTAAACATATATTTGTCATAACAAGGTATTTGTTTATTTTATTTTCATAGTATTTTAATTGTGTTTAAATTTTTTTTATTTTAATCATTATGTTCATTAGTTTTGATGTGCACATGTGTGTGCATCAACCACCTGGTAGACAGGTTAATTATACTTTATTTAAATTGATAAAATTTATGTTAAGATAGCCATCTTTTATTCACCTCAAAGAATCTCATTTTTGGTCTGTTGATTGCATAAAAGTTCTCAATCTAGTCTTTATTATCTATGTAGTTTATACACTTCATGTCAACGGATTGATTTAAATTTATCATATATTGTAGATTGTATATAAATAATCTGATAAAGGTACTACCATTATAGTGCTTTATGAGCACACAAACTGTAGGTAAATGTGTATTTATGCAAATAAAGTGAACCAACTTAACCAACCTATTATACAGTAGCACCATCTATTCTTTGATAATCATATCAGATTAAATCAAGTAGGATACATTTTCCCAAACTCTACCACCTTATTAATTAAGGTGTGCCTAAAAAGATCTTTTTGATGCCAAAGCCAGACCAACACAAATTACACTGAATTAGCAACCTTGTTTACATCTCGATTCGTGGGTATAAATATAGATAGAGGGTGGTATTTTCTATACTAAGAAAGTACAAATTTAAAGTTTATATATTTTTATTTATCCATTGGTAGCTCATTCCAAACAGTTATACATTCATAAATCCATTTTTACACTAGGTACGCTTAGTTTTATTTAAATTGGAGTGGATTAAGCCTGTCAAATTTGCTGAGATCAATGAATGGTTTTAGGCCCGAACCATGCAGACAGTGCTGATCTACTAGTGCACATAGCGGCTTAGCTCTTCTGAGTGGATCAGCAGGGATCCAACTTTTGGCCTAACTTGAATTAGGTATATTTCCTTTTAAATGTAAATTAAAACCAGATTAACTGTGTTCTACTTAATCTAAGACTAGATGCTTACTAATGCTTTAAAAATGATCATACTTCTAAATTAAATATGTATTTCAACCAAATTTTTGGGTAACATTCGCACTAATCACAGGCCATCGCTAATTCGGTCTATTGACTTTAAATTATGGTCATCTTGAACTTGGTAATAATACACGATTCACAAATCTTACCAATTGTAACATAATTGAACAAATTTTTATAATTTAAGTATGTGTGAATGTTCAAAAATGTAAATCAGGTTACATCCTTGTAAAATCTAGGAGTAACTCGGTTATCGTATCTTAAAACCTCCATGGTAATTTTTACATTTAGGAATTCCTATTGCTTTTACTTAGGTCGCTCAATATCACTGGTCTGGTCTTGTTCTTTTGTTCTAATAAGTTTCTTCCTAAATTTTACTGAGACATGTGAATGCCTTGATTCTTGGTAGGAATATCTAGGGAGATACCCCTGTTATAATTTGTTACATTTTTCAGTACACACGAATCAAGAAACAGGTATAGGTATAAAAAATTAGAGCCCAATCAAGGGTACTGCAATGTGGTAAAAGGAGTCAGGGTTGGGAAAATTATCCTACTTGTTCTATCTTACCTTATGCAAAAAACATCCATGATTATAACTTCCTAAGTCGGGCACTCTGTCGTGCGACGGTCACACGACTAAAGCATCACTCCCTGTGTGTGTGGTTGCCAGACGCAATGACAGTCTTCTACTTGTCTGCCGTTTTAGTGGTTCAACAGGGAAATCATTAAAAAAAAAACGTGGGCCAATGAGTAGAAGATTGTCATCGTGTCTGGCAACCACACACACACAGAGCAACAGTTTAGTCGTGCAACCATCATACGATCATTGCACAAGGCAGTGAGTGCCCGGCTTTACATTTAAACAATACAATCTTAGTAAAATTAATGGCATTATTTTTTTTATCATTTACTATGCATTTAGTAGAAATTTTTTTTTAATTGGTTTTTCATTTCTACAAATAAAAATTTGGTAACATTAATTAATTTTAAAAGAACAATACTTTATCATGACTTATTCAGAATTGAATAAGTGCTTTTTACATAACAAGCAACCCTTGAATTATAATTCAAAAATATTTCTATTTTGGATTTTAAATGAAGCATGATAGCTTGTATTATGGCAATTTGACAAGCATATTATATGAAAAATGCACATTAAAAAAAAAATTATGTCATGAGGTTTACTTCCAACCAAAAAATTAAACAGACTGTTTTTTATTTCATAGCATGCAGTAGTACTAGACTATAATGGAGCAAAAGTAACATTGCACAATGCAGAAATTAAACCTATGATCATGCATAGAATATCTAAGAATCTTTTGCTGCGTATTATGTGGTAAAATAAAAAATAGCCTAATAATTTTGTGGTACATCACATATTAAAAGAACTGCATGTTTATTGTTACTTCACTAAAACACTTATATTTCACTCATAAATTATTAAGTTTTCAATACTATCATTGGAAGTATAAAAAGAAAGAGCTCTGAAATAAGGTATGTTTTATGAGATGTTGAAGATCAAAAGCAGTCAAATCAATAAAATCCAATAACTGCATGAGGTGATGAGAATCAAAGAGATTTTATTTCCTGCTATATCAACTAGATTTGCTGTCTGCAATTACCCATCACCTTGATCCAGATTAAGTGTTCACACTTGAGATTAGAGCAAGAATAAGTTATCTAACTAAAGTGGCAGCAGAGGGTCAGTTCATATGATTCTGCTCAAGGAAGCACACAGAAGAAGTCAAGTGTACTACAGTATACCAGCTTTGACTTCTAAACTAAATTTTCTTTGCGCCAACAAAGGCTCATAGGCCTGGAGCTTGTTACTAGTTCCTACAATCATGAAGCGAACAAGAGTGCAAAGCTTTCCCTGCACAAGGCAGTAGCGCATAGAAGGCTATTCCAGCAATGTGCTCGTATCCATTGGGTAGACGGACGCAGTGTAGATATAGTCAAGTTCAAGAACACAATGCAGCTAACAAGCATGAGTCTAAAACTCCCAGACTTTCAATTGAGAATCTCAACTGCAAGCATTGCGCCAACAGCTTTGGGCAATTATTTTCTAATTTTATTTTTGTTAGTCATTTATAGTTGGAAGAAGATTTACAAATGGAAGATGAACGATGTTTTACAATTACTGCAATTAACTGTAATGTAGATTCATAGAATTAACCAAGGCTTGTTCATAATTTTGAATATTTTTAACAAGTGAACAAATACAGTAGTACTAACTTTGCTACACTCCCTGATAGCCCATCTTCTATCCCACTCCTTACCAATTGTTCTAGCACATGTAGTTGTCTTAATTATTCACTTTGTAAATGCATGTTTTCCCAGTAAGCCACACACAGATAAAAGTTGATTTTAGCTTCTGTGGCTACTACAGTAAGTCAAATTATTTTATCGTTACTTATTAAATAAATTTATTATACGTAATATTTGCCAAACTCTAAAATAACTCCAGAAATAATGTAAAAGAATTTACAGAATACAGTACTCAATAAAACTGAGAACGCTTGAGAAAGAATTGCAAGTTATTCTTGGGCTGGACTTGACCCCACATCTCCATACTAGACCATCAAGCTTGCATTTCATGACTACAGATCAAATTCAAACATTTTCTGCAAGCATTCTAAACTGTACTGAGTACAATTTAGTAGTACAGTAGAACTTCTCATTTAGAAACTTCTCATTTACAAACCTCCTATTCTACAAACACTATTTAGTCAACGATATCAATAAACTAATGGCCAATGGTGTAATTACCCGATAATGATATTTCTTTGTTTTGCATATTTTCCTAGTTAATTTAAAAAATATGTTTTAGGAACCAAGAAAACAAAATGAACACAAATAAGTGTTTTGGAGGGCTTATTTGATCAGTTTTCGTGACCCTTCTCATTTAAGAACTTTTTCATTTACAAACACCTTACAGACCAATTAAGAAAGTGTAGTGCATCCTCGCCATCGTGACAGGATTCAATATTTCAACATAAATCATCAGGAATGAGGATGACTTAATTTATGTCAAAATATTGGATCCTGTGACGATGGTGTGTATTTCATTACAGACCAAGGGGTGTTTAAAGGAGATCGACTGTAATTGGCAAGTATCACCTATAGTTAATTATTCCTGACATAAAACCATCTAATTTAATACAAATTTATTATCCATATAAGTTGAACCTCCCATAAAGTGTCCGCTTATGGGGAGGTGTCCGCTTACGAGAATTTCGGACGATAAAGGGCCAAAGTTGTAAATTATATGTACAGTATACACCGTTTGCCTCTTCTACGGCCTTCTCAACACAAATGGCTAGACACCACAATGTATGTTGTATTAAATATTGTTTATCATTTTAAAGATTAGTTCAGTAATATGATTCTCAGCCATTACAAAATAAGGATGATTTTGTACAGAAATTGGTATTCGTTGTACAGAAAAATTACTAAATTGTCCGGGATGTCCGCATGTTGGAGGTAAATTAACATACAACAAATCTAAATTTTAAGATAAAAAGTGTCCATGTCCGCTTACGAGAGGTGTCCGCTTACGGGAGGTACCAAATGCACTGATTAGATAGGAACAACAAATGGGTCTTTGAATTAGTGTCCGTTACGTTAGGTGTCCGCTTATGAGAAATGTCCGCACAGGGAGGTTCAACTGTACACAAATTTACCCTGCTTCATGCCACTTGGCCTACTGCTTGGACACTTGTTAAAACTATAATTATGAACAGTGCTTTTAAAACCAGCTTTTATTGCTAATAATGATTTATATTAACTACAAACACTCATTAAAGGTAGTAAGTAATGCACTGTAGAAATGAAAAAAAAGTAAGAACAATTCTGAATTTTTATTATAATAATTACACAGTATATGATAAAAGTATACGTACTGTGTTTAACGTGGCTTAAGCGCACATTATTAATTTAAATAACACAGTACACGATATCTCTTTGGGAAAGAGATATCAAATCACAAGAGGACCCAGTTGGTCCTTCTACTTGATGGGTTATAATTGGTGTATCACACTGAAATATTACAATAATTCAATAAATTATTTATTAATAAAATTCAGAATTATAATTGCTTTTAAAAATTAATGTTGAACATGTTTTGCTATGTATTGTTAGTTTGCATGAATATGTCATTTGTATATTTTAGATCTAAAATGATTGTGTTATTAAAGCTTGGCTATAGATTAGAAATTTTTAATAAGCAGGGTTGATGTTTAATCCAGTAATGCGAGTGATTGTTGGCATTGGCATACACCTTCACACACTGTACAGCAGCTCTTTGAGACATACAGAATGTGTGTAGCGCTCGATTGCTGCGTAGTCTTTGGTCCCATCATGAAATCAAATCTCCCAGTTAAACGATAATTTATTGAAATCTGCTTTGAAAACACATTCTTTTGTTTCTAACATTAGCTTACTATAAATATTAAACTTTAGATTTACTGTGCATGCTCTAAAAATAACAAAACTATTAGTGCTTTATTGTTTTTATTTTTATTCATCTTTAATACTCAAGTCATTTTTACTGAACTTTTGTCAGTGAATTTTTATATTTATTTTTTTATTTTCACAAATCAGTATTAAAGCATGTTATGTATGTATTCTGTATTACATCAAATTTCTATGAATATGTATTATATTGTGTTAGTGAATGTGTATTTTTGTAAAAAAATTGTTATTTGTTATATGATGTTATGAATATTTAATTGATCATGATTTCATTTTGTTAGTATTGATGTCATATCTAAAACTTCAATTAATTATACCTTCATTGCATGCTTAAATTTGTATACAAATTAAATTTCAAGTGATTAATTTTTTAGACCCTATAGTTAACCACATTATAATTTATGCAAAATTTGATTCAATCACAACTGAACATGGCTTTTTTATAACGGCTAAAATAAATCATTGTTGCCAAGGCCCGATTGAACCAAAATCTTGAATTTTATGGTTGGGTGTTTTTTTTTTTTACATATCTTCAAGGTTTTTGGTTGAATGTGTGAAATTATACCGGAAAATAGTAGAAATATACAAAGTTAATTATAAAATATGTCATCCGAAAAAGTTAAACACAAGGAATGAAAAATATTAACTTGCATATAATACAGTAAAGGGGAAGGGGTTGAAAGGCCTACTACTGTAAGACCCAATCTTGTGCAATATAACATTTTTTCTCAGGGCTCCCAAGTCTCCAGGATTAGCCTGGAGTCTCCAGGAATTTTGCTTCGTCTCCCGGGCTCCAGGAAATTCACAATTTTCTCCAGGAATTTGAAATTGTCATTATTATCTCCAGGATTTTTGATAAATTAGCAATATAAACAAAAAATACGTAGTATTTTTTCATTTATGTCAACAGTAAATGGCATTTTCAAGGTTCGTTTGTGACTAATTGTAAGAAATATAATAGTAAATGCCTTTCATTTGGAAAAATCAAAGCATTTTGTTCATATGATTTCACTTTTAGATACCCATATAGCACCCAAATGCTGACTGACAAAACCTCCAACCTGGGACCTCTGTTTTCTTGTTGGGCCTAATTGTTTATTAAGTAAATACAATATAATTTTATGATAAAATTAGGTTTACCATAACATAATTTCTATTAGCTTAAACTACAAATTATTCTTGAAACATAATGCCAGTGTCAACATTATCTATCTAGTATTTCATACTATATCTATGGTAATCCATTCAAATATCCAACTTAAAAGAGGCCATGGCCAATGGGCTTCAAAACCATTTAACAACTTAAAAATAAGGCATAAAATATTAACCCAGAATAATATTAAGCCAGACAGGTTTAACTAAAAATACTATAGCTAGACACGAACAAAGAAAATAATTGATCTTATATAAGATCAGTTAGGTTTTATAAATTTTAGTGAATATATTGACCAAATATCATGTTTAAAATTACATTTCCTTTCTTTCATGATTTTACATTGATGTGTTTTGTATTGTGTGCAACATCACCCCCCCCCCCCCTATTGCATAACCTACATCATTTATGTATATTTAGTAATAGACCGTTTGTGTATCAACAAATAAAGGGAACTAACTGCTCATAAGACCACATATAGAAAATATAAAAAATGGGTGCATCAACTAAGCATTCTTTTAAAAATACATTATTTCATTTATATATTGCAATTTAATATCTAGATTCTTGTTTCTGTATACATACCCTCAGTTGTAGGAAATATGTTTTTATGTTATGCTCTGCTTACTAATTGTTGTTTGTTGAAATTGTTCCCACTGGTTTAGTTTTTTTCAGTTTTTAAAATTGCTTGTGTGCTTATTTTAGATCAGAATTTGTTGTTTATATATTTCTAGAGGAATCATTGAGAATAACATTTTATAAAAATTAATGAACCGAAACATCACACCTTATTCAATATAGTGTATCTGTATAACTGTACTTTGAAACTCTGTTAACATGGTAGATAATGGTAGTGACAAGGTAGGCATAGATATAGGTACAGTAGGTTAACCCTATACTATAAAAACTACCATACTACCATAAATGTTATGAAGGATATAAATATACTGTAAAGCTAAACGAACAAGTGGAACCTAATCCAATTATCCATTGTAATAAAATGTGACAAAACCTTCTAATGGGGATGTACACCTAATGACGGATAAATTTGAAATTTTAATTTGAATCATTTCATCTTCCCCATATACAGTTAACATTTTAAAATACTTTAATATGTGAGGTCTTACGACAAAATGAGTCTCATCACCAAGTCATATACTGTATTTTAGAAAATGTATAAATTTTTAGTATGGTCTTGAACTAATTTATAATAATGCACCCTTTAGAGCAGTTTTCAAGCAAGAATAATAATAATATGTAACATTTATATAGCGCTTATTGCCAAGGCCTCTAAGCACAATTATTAACCCCAGTCATTGGAACAGACGCCTATGGAATACAATCCATTCCACAATGTTGCAGCTGTAATCAGCATATGGCATTTGTACCTCCCAGGTACCCATTTATACTCCTGAGTGGAGAGAGGCAACCTGGATAAAGTGTCTTGCTTAGGAACACAAACATCTGCTAGATTGAGCCTCGAACCACGGACCTCGTGATTGGAAGTCTGAAACGCCACCGCTGCACCAAATGCTTCCACAGAATGCACGTTCTATGCAGATTTTATGAGATTGAAAATCTCTTGTGTATTTTTTTATTACTTTGTGGGCAACACCATGTTGGAAACATAAAAATGCTCATATCTTTGAGTCTATTTATCCTAGGAATTTAAAGTTTAGAATTAAATCTGATATTGTGGTCTTGGAATTTACCAATAACTACTATAGTAGTCTCAGCAATGACTACATATTTTATTTTCCAACCATGAGACTTGAGGGGTGAGAGCTTGCATATGTGAGTTCTCACCACAAGATGAGTCTCATGGTAGGAAAATCCAAAATTGAGTTATTGGTGCCTTCTAAAAGAGCATAATATAAGCTGCATTCTACACTTGAAATGACATTCATCGAATAAGTAGACATACAAAGATATGAGCATTTTAAGTTTTCATATATGGAAACATGGTTTTTAGAAGATCCCCCAAAACAATTGGAAAATAAACAATTAAAGGAATATTAATGTTAGAAAATCAGCATAAAAAACACTTTCCTACATAAAAACTGACCTAAAAAGTACATTATAATGAAATATAAGTACCATGGTACTGTACCTATAATTGATTAAAACAAAATTTCTCAAAAATGACTTCAGACCTATTTTGGTGACTTTGATCTCGTCTACCTACGATTCAGCTCATTCTGTGGTGAGACCTCGCATATATTTAGTTATATTTAACATTACTATTGTATATCTATCCTAACTAATATTTAACTTATCAATTCTCTTCTGTGTTTTTAGTTCATGGCATGGTTCTTCGGAATATTCTGAACAGTTTTTTGCTTCAAATGAGTTGGAAGTGATCATGCCAACAGGGAGAAAACTTTCAGAAAGTCGAGAAACCAATAAATTGTCGATAGAGGTAAACAAATTAAATATAATTTATAATAGTAATAATTAATAATGTTAATTTTTATTAACAGTTATTAATAGTTACAGTATATGCAGCTCTATTCTTTACCATCTACACTAGTGTGAACAATTTCTGTGACACTTGCACAATTTCTAGCAGCTTTTAAGGGAGGTTTATGTTAGAATGAAAGATTTGTAAAAGGGTCAAGCTTGGAAGGCCTGCAATAAACTGCACAAAATCTAACAATCAAATACATCAAAAGAACCCAAGCTTGCCCTTTTCAAAGCCTGCAGAATTCATTTTTGTGTATGGAAGTGAAACTTGGAACATGAAAAAAGATTTTCAGGACACAATTGACAGCACCGATATCCATTTTCATATAAGAGTGCAAAATGTATTCTGGTGTGATCATAAGAGCAAAGCAGCTCTTTACGAATGAATTCCTCCAATTTCAACCATCTTCCCACAATGGTAGTACTATATCATCTCTGTTGTCATCTGTATGAGACTCCATCACTCAGCTTCATTGACTGTGTTGCAAGAAAGGTCAACCAACATATAAATAACTTGCCAACCATTATGAGCGACAAAGAATCCTGGTGTTGCATTGTTTACTGTACTTTCTCTCTCAGATGTTTTCCACATAACTAAGGGTGCGGTTATGCTTACATTTTGTGGGCAAAATCAGCATTTTGATACGCATTTAGTTCAAAATGTTGTTGCGTTTATGCTCATTTTGGTATATTATGCCAATTAAAATGGCCAATCAAAATGCACAAAAAGATGCGTTTACGATTGGCATTTCTCCCAAAATGCCAATTCTGGGGGAAGCTTAAACGCAACGTGTTTCTATACATGTTTGAAGTGAAGTCATTTAAACGCTTTTCTGGTTCATGTCAGCAGTAAGTGTAAACAGGTACCATGTTAAAACGGCGTTTTGAATCGGCGATTTGGATGAGCATTTCAAAATGATTCTGTTTTTGTGGTAAGCATAAATGCACCCTAACTATGCTAATGGATGGTTATTCAAAGGCACTATGAAAATAATATAGATTTTAGCAATCAGGTTATTTAGTGATATAAATGAATGATGGAATTTCATCTAATTTATCTTTGTTTTTTTTTTCAGTTGTTATATCCAAACGTTATTTATGAAGGTAGGTGTTACTCTAATTTAGTTTTTTGTTTGTTTTGTTACAATCACATATTAAGCAATTCAGAACTTATGCTAGTCAGTTGCAAGTGTTTCTGGACAAGATGTGTTGTCAGTTTCTTGAGATATTTCCTAAAAAACAAGAGAAAGAAATTCAATTGATCTTATCAAAGTCAAAGGAATATGAAGATGATCATATGTGAGGTCTCACCACAAAATGAGTCTCATGGTAGGAAAATCCAAAATTGAGTCATCCGTACCTTCTAATAGACCATATTATAAGCTGTAACCGGCACTTTAGATGTCATTCATTGGATACTGTAAATTGGTCCAAAAATATGAGCATTTGATGTTTTCTTATATGAAAACATGGTTTTGAGAAAATCGCCCATAAAGCAATCTAAAAATAAACAATTAAAAGACAATAAATCTCAGACAATCTGCACGAAGGACACTCTCTTGCATGAAAACTGACCTAAAAAGTATATTGTACTGAAATATATGTACCAAGTATTCATAGTAACCCAAAATTAGCTACATTTTTAGCCAATCTGTGAAAAAATTCTATGAAAAGGTTTTTTAACTGATTTGAGTAGGTATGGGTGTCAACAT
>JAOTQE010142979.1:0-23230 GCA_025631205.1 Nesometra sesokonis | reverse complement strand
ACAAGTTAAGGATTAACTTCTTGGTACTTATACTGTGCGTAGCTTTCCGCGTCTTATTGTCGGATCGACTTGTTTTAATATTCACATGCACATAATATTGCGTTTACAAACGTTCTTAAATCCATTACATTTGACAAGTAATCCGATAAAATTCCAGGTACAGATCAAGATCCACCCAATCCCAATATTGAATACTTCTGAGTGGTTTTGATAGAAAAGGCTAATTATGGATTCCAGTGTAGCCTACAAACCTTTTTATGCTTGGAAATCATATCGACTAAAGGAACCTGGCTTACCGCTATAAACCCTTGACACCTCCACTCCCAACCGACCACTAAGCCAATTCAGTGTCGCAGACCCACCCCTTAATAATTTAGCTTATTATATATAAGTTACCTTTAAAATAGAACTTAACCCCTTAACCAACATCATTGTCGGCAATGCACTGTACGTTCAGATCAGAACAGTCTGTTTACCCCTGTCACCCTTAAATTCTTCAAAATGACTGGGCATAGATAAGCCTAGACTTTAAATAGGCCTAGAATAATATGAACACTCAGTGTGTTGGGACTCTCATAGGTGCGTATCTATTTACTCGAGTATCTTTCTTGGTTTCAACGAAATAAAAAATGGCAGATAAATATAAAGTTGCTAAATAATCCGCCTTGCCATTGGAGTAAGGATAAATTAATCATTATAAACCAACTGGTATAGCAAAAATAACCTCACACACCGTAAATATTTTACCTTAAGAAAGTGCTTTGTAATACAACATGGCGACGTAAAATGAGCAATGTACTGTACTGTACTACAAACTTCACCATGATTTACAAAATATTCGCTATAGATTACCTACATAATGATTAATAAGAAGTATTAAATACGTGAATTTAGTATAGTTTGGTTTCGGCTGGTCCCGTTTGATTTTTTAAGACCCAACCATTTTGTCGTTGACGTTCTCAAGCATGTGCAATGAAAACAGTCAATAGTAATAATTTTATTAATGGATGAACGGCTGTTGTTAGACGTCACACGCATTCCCATTGATCTGATTGGTCAGTATTTTATCTATGAACGCAATATTTTACTACGTTTTGCCGAGTAAATCATAACAGAAGATTGGTGTTTGTAAACAAGACGCGTTCCACAGTATCCTTATATTGTTTTGATTATATATTTTATTTGTTTTAAACTTTCTGAAGACACTCTGCAACAGAGATTGTAAGTGTACATCAAGTTGAACCGTTCATTACCTTTGAATATTTTATGACAGGCTACTCATTGAATTTGGACAAATCGTCAAATTTGTGTCGGTAAACATGTAAGTACCGTACCTTATTTAATTGTCAGCAATTATAGTGTTTATGCAACCAGCTACATAGGTCTCTATTAATTAACTGGAATATTTACATATATTAGACTGGTAACTGTAGTTAATACCGTATATGATCAATATTTCGTAATGTTGAAAGGAACACTTAGGCTGTCTTGTTATAGGCCTACTGTAGGTACAATTATTTATGTTTACTTTATACCGTGTGGCGCGAAATTCCCTTATATGGCGCGAAATAATTAACCGATAAAGTCTGAAAGAAAATTTACATTATAAGACCACATACTGTATGTCTTTTATAACTACTTTTTTTTTAATATACCAAGCATTACTGTATTAATTACATGTTCATATATATATTTTATAGATCCTGTACTGTATAAACGCGGTATGCTTAAGTTTCGTTCAACGCCCCTGTGGGCGATATTATTGATATTAGCATTTATCTGCTCAGTTGCTGAAGGTAAGAATGTTATATTTGTTTATATTTTAATTAATATTACTAAGGTTCCGCAAATTTACGAAATACAAAATCGGATAGTCCTCGTCATAAATTCTTTTAACATTGAATAGAAAACCTCTAATATTTGTCACAGTTGGTCAGTGTTGTACAAAGATCATCAACGATTCGTAGGTAGAAAATTTAATATATTTTTAACACAGATATCTTGCTAGATATAGCAACTTAAAAAAAAAAATAAGGGTGACGTTTACGCTTTTGATGCTATTCGTAAATTTTCGAAACCTCGCTAATATTATAGTAGATAGTATTAATAATATTTATATTGAACCCATGTTTCATTTAGATTTATATTATAGTTATTTATCTAAAACAATTGTAAAATACTGTCAGTACCAAGACATTAAACAAAATTACCACAATTGTCGAAAAAAAGTAAAATTTGCCATGTAATTGTTAAAAAGGCGCGACATAACAACAATACGGTACGCATTGTTTTTGTTTATTTATGCATGGCAAGTCTGCACATTGCGATTTCATCAGCCACAGCCCTCCAATTGGCTGCTGTAATTCCTACTCCGCCAATCAACATTCATTTTTCATTCATTGACGATTATATACTTCAAAACCAAAACACGAACATGATACATAAAATAGAGGCAAATGGGAAAACAAGGGAATCAGCCTCGATGTAATTATCCAATAATATAAACAAAATATTATTTTAAGTTTCAAAATTTATTCCAAGGTTTAACACAATTATAGGTGTTTTTTCCTTGAATGTATTTTGTTTTATTTTACTGAATATTATTTACAGTGAAAACCAAAACACGTACCGTAGTAAGAACATGATACATAAATTAGAGGCAAAAGGGGGAATAAGGGAATCAGCTTCAAAATAATTAGTATCCAACCATATAAATAAAATATTTGTTTAAGTTTCAAACTTAATGACAAGGTTTAACACAAGTATAGGTATTTTTTTTCTTTTAATGTGTTTTATTTTACTGAATATTGTTTACAGAGAAAGACATGCATGAAAAGAGAGATGTTAACGATTTTACCATTGACTTAATATTATTGGTATGAAGTTCGCTCTGCCTTTCTCTTACTATTCGTAGAAAAAAGGGTGGACAATTACACACCCGGCCTGTAATTTCATTTTTGTTGTGATGGAGTTCTTGTTATACCATCCTATTATAAATAAACTATTATTTTAAGTTTCAAATTTAATGCTAAGTGTTTAACACAAGTATAAGATTTGTTTTTTCTTGAATGTATTTTGTTTTATTTTACTGAGTATTGTTTACAATGAAACACATCATGAATAAAAAGAGAGATATTAAAATATGCTAACGATTTTTAGCATTGACTTAAACTTTTTAAGTATGAAGCTCGACCTCCCTTTCTCTTTATCGTAATTAAAAAAACGGTTGTTAAATACATATACACACTCGACATGTAATATCATTTTTTTCCATGTAGTAGGGTTATTTTATATCAGAATAGATTAATAATAAACTTGTACACAAAATGCGTTATACTGTAGCGTTGTAGTTTTATGGTTTACCTGCTCTTTAACAAGACAGTTGTGTAAAGATAAAGACAATGCATTTTAAACAAGAGAGCGATCGTGTCAGAATTCAATATTTCGACATCAATTATTTCATCATCGGAAATCAACAGTAACGGTACTATACTAACGGTAGACTTAAACTTAATAACCAGAAAAATACAATTTTATAGTTTCATCTTGTTACCGTATTGTTCTGTTTAGATCGAAAGTTATATTTGCTCTACGGACACACGACCCTTGGTTTGGACCGGATGTCATTTTTAAATCACTCGTTATTCAATATAATCGAAAAATGACGATATTGAACCTGTTACTAAATGAAGAATCGATATTTTGATGACAATTTGTCATATCGAGTGACTGTGATTTTAAATATAATACTGCAGAAGTAGATACGTGGGATTTTTCGTCTGCGTAAATCGATTCAGTGACGTCACAACATAACATATGGCTTTCTTGTAAAAAAAGAAAATAATATTGAACATGTGGTATAGTAGTGGTATTTGTATGTATAACGATAAGTAGGTCGTGATAAAGTTGAATTTCGCTAAACAGGATTCGTACCAGGTCCCATGGTTTTGAAGGCGAACACATTAAACATATAAACTATAAACAAAATATATAACGTGTACATGGTATACTTCTTTACATGATAGTTTTGTTTTCATATCTGCTATACAAGCCCAAGTTAAACTCGAGGCGACCTCTATATTCACATTTTAGGGGGACCTTTGCATGCTCCCCCGGGAAATTTTAAAATGGCCCATAAGGGGTGTGTTAAAGCATTAATTCTTGTCTTTTGATTTTTATAGTCAATGTTAATAATATTTATATACTTTACTTTCCGAAAGGGGGAGGGGCGGAGGTAAAAACACCACTTAATTATAAATCTCACTAAATAAGTAATAAATATTTTTTGGTTGTCAAAATCTAACACATGTTAAAGTACCCCTTTCGCCAATTCCTGAATACACCCCTGACCAATATGACGTAATGTATTAGACTTAGACCTATAATTGGAACTTTTGTTTGAACTAATGTAATTATTTTTGTTTTGTTTTTATAGGGTTTTATATGAAAAAGCGTTCAGTAAGCCGATCTGCTTGCCAAAATTCAACGTACCTGTACATGCAAAAGTGCGTTGAAAACTGTCCAGCTGGATATTTCCCAAATACTGATAGTTTAACCTGTCTTCCGTGTAGTGCTCCTTGTCAAACATGTAGCGGAACCCCAATAAGGTGCACCAGTTGCATTGAACCGATGTATTTAAAGGGCGATAGGTAAGTTAATATTTTGATGATGACATAATCAATATCGAAATATTGAGTGGATTTTATTTCCTGCATTATACTATTTACCACACCACATTCTACCATAGGATTCAACATTATATAAGATTATTCAAGTATAAAAAAAATACATCTAAATTATTGAGATGGAATTTTAATAACAATTCTTGTGTATTGATTTGGCTCCTTCAATTTTGTGATATATAAATAATGTCCAAATTAGACGATCGGACTACGTAAAAAAGGTTTCAAATTGGGACCGATAATTAAATACATGTATTGCACTCTTGCCCACTGTCGTTTTTTTTTTTTTTTGTTCTGTCACGTGCACCCCGTACTAGACCTACTGTACGTAATTTTGTTTGGGCTTCATACATATTCAGGTCTTACATAATGTCGCGAACTTATGACATTTAAATTGTGAAGCGCATGCTATTCATATTGTAATTACGGGCTATAAATCTAAACTTTATCATCAGAATATTTATACGGCTCTATAACAACCATACTGATATGTGTTCACGATTTTTATATTTAACTTTTAATTAAATTGAAATATTTAAAGTAAACACAAAACAAAAACATTAAAACCGACACAGAACACTCAGACATCTACTGGTTAACAGTTTAACAAAGAAAGAATAATAAAACGGATATGTGGAATTTGTGGTAAACTCCCAATCTTCAATGGGATTTAAATTAATGCCAAAAGCTGATGCAATAATGAAGTGACAGGTCTGCATACTTTGGTTAATTTCTTTAAATTTGTTAGGCCAACTCAATTCACCCATTATAGAAAACCAATTAAAACAAAATATTACACACTATTATTGCTAAACATGTTTTTTTTGTTTTTGTTTTTTTTTTTGTTTTTGTTTTTTTTTTTTAAATAACAATAGGCCTATAGTAGCAGAAGTCAAATACATTCTGACAAAACCTTCTTCATAACTTCGCAAGGACACACCATATGAAACTTGTTTTTATGCATGTGTTAAAGATTGTTGAGGCGAAGGGGAGGGGGAGTGGGGAATCGGGGGGATGGATTTGAGTGCCGTTTACCGTTTTCATTTTAAAAAGCAGAAAAGTAAAAAAAAAGGTAGATGAAATGTTAGTTTCGGCTCCTTCCACTAAAGGGCCTTGATCACTTGGGTGATGGAATGCCATCAAAAAATTCCGTCAAAAATTGTTTAGTCTTATACAATTTCAGTGTACGCCTGGCCGCATACATATGTCTGTTAATCATTCATGGGTGAATATTGAATATAAGCGGGCGTAACTAGGTTTTTAGCGCCGGCAGCCCCTCCCCTACATCCGCCCCTAATTACGCATTTCATAAATCACTAAATTTTTAATTTCCCTCTTTTGGGTAGGCCTGCCACGTTCTA
Organism: Nesometra sesokonis; assembly: GCA_025631205.1. Taxonomy (NCBI): domain Eukaryota; kingdom Metazoa; phylum Echinodermata; class Crinoidea; order Comatulida; family Antedonidae; genus Nesometra; species Nesometra sesokonis. Next base: position 17,187 of record JAOTQE010142979.1, on the reverse strand, counting down.
TTTAACTGCAAATCTAATCTATAGTTCAGTTTTGATAATATAGAATGTTAATTCATATTTAAGTTGTTTTAACATGTCTAATCCACATAGAAATATACCTTTTTAATTTTTGTTTTTCAAATAATAACAAAAGACAATTTTTAAATATGTAATAGAACTGCTGGTAGGACAAATTTAGATCCGTAATATTCAAAGAATAAAGATGGTTAAACCCCAATTTTATACGAATAATAAATAATTACAATTATTCATGCATTCGACAAACACAAGTTTGGTTATAACTACGTAAGCTATTCCAATAATACACGAATTATTTTAAAACATCTGTGTTACCACCCGTGATTATACTTTTTGATTCTTTTTAGTGTTAACTTAATGTATATACTATACATATATATACTCCAGTTGACAATCTCTTATTGACAATAATTTCAAAGTTGGTATAGGCCTACAATGTATAATGTTTGTCTGAACTCCAATTAACCCCCGTTTCAACTCATTCAGATAGTAACAGGCTGAAACATTCAACAAATACAATCATCAATCAATACAATCAATACAGTATAACAATAGTAATATAAAATCATAAGATAATGTAATAGTTTTTAGTTAATGTTATCCCACTGCACCTTGGTGTTGTATTTGAAATATTTTTCCATGCTTGTCGGTCGTCCCCATGTTTATACTGAGTGTTATGGCAAAAACCACCAAGTTGTAATATTGAAACTATATTACCCTATTATTATATATGTATATATATATATAAATCTGATCGTCTGATCGTATGAGAGCTAGGCCTATATTTCACGTCCTATATATTGGACGCATCATCAGGCCGACTGGTCATTTAGCGGCAAAAGTACTTTGATTCATAATTTTATTGTTTTCACTGATACCATAATTAATGCATAACAATTCTACATGAAAACATGTTTGAAATGAGCAGTAACTGACATTGATATTACCTTACAATCTTCTCTCAAAGATGCGTAGAAAACTGTTTTCCAATGTTATCGAAAGGGCGTTCAAGAAGCAATGTTCGGTTATTTGGAGGAAATACCAATTTTGAGGGTTTAGTGCAAATATATAACGAAGGAGTATGGGGTACGGTTTGTGACGATGGATGGGACTTGGCTGACGCTAAAGTTGTATGCAGAGAATTACAATTAGGTAAATAAGCAGGGACACTAGTTTATGGACATTTATTTGTAAATTCTAATCACCATCATGATCATGATCATCATCATGATCATCATCATCAATACCATCATCATCATCATCATCATCATCGTCATCACGTCATCATCATCATCATCACCATCGTCATCGTCGTTATCAGCATCATCATCATCATCATCATCATCGCCATTGTAGTCGTCGTCATTGTAATCATCATCATTTATTCATGTGTTCTTAAATGTACATTTACTGATATCTTTAATACATACCGTTGATTTGTTTTATGTAATGTTTATGAGATGAAAATGTTATTCTCAGGTGACGCTATTGAAGCTGTGACGGCATCTGACGTCGGCTTTCGTCCAGTATCTTCCAGAACTCCAATTATGCTAGACAACGTAAACTGCAATGGTGATGAAAGCAAACTAGATTTCTGCGTGCCATCGTCGTCATGGCAACTACATAACTGTGGTCATAATGAAGATGCAGGTAATACCCTAATACAGTATTTACAAATTAGGCGTAAACAATATAATAAAGTATTATTTAATTATTTTATAGTAATTATTTTTTATTTCATAAATACTTATACTTTTTGTTAATGTGTTTACAGGAGTTCGCTGTTCGGGTCCCGATCGTTCTCGACTGTGCGTATCATCATGTGGTGATGGGTATTATCGAGTACCGAACAGTAACGAATGTCAACTATGTTCCGAAAATTGCCGAACCTGTTACACAGAATCGACGCACTGTTTGACCTGTGCTCATCCTAGATTTCTCCAGGGTGATAAATGTGTAGAAATCTGCCCCACTGGTTACTATGGTAATACGGAAAGCCGCACTTGTAAACCATGTGACGGAAATTGTCGAAATTGTGAAAATGGTGAGAGTGGAAACGTATGCACAAGCTGCCACGATGGGATGTTTTTGAGTGATCGTCAAACTTGTATTCAAAGCTGTTCTCCATACCTATCCAAGAATATGCCTATTCGACTTGCGGACGGTAACACCCCGTTTGAGGGACGTGTAGAGGTAGGCTTGATAACACTTTCAATGTTTCCTTTTCTAGACTAAGTCCGGGAACTCACTTCGTCGTGCGACGGTCGTACGACGGTCGTACGACTAAACCGTCGCTCCCTGTGTGTGTGGTTTCCAGACGCGATGGTAGTCTTCTACTCGTTAGCCGACGGTTTTTTTTAGTGATTCTAAAAAATCGTCGACCGACGAGTAGAGGGCCGTTATCACGTCTGGAAACCACAAGCACAGGGAGCGACGGTTTAGTCGTGCGACCGTCTTACGACGCAGTGAGTGCCCGGCTTTACAGTAGGCCTACCACCACCCTCCGAGGTTACAATGTGGTATGTCTTTCACTTTGTAGGGATGATTTATAGCCCTTGTTTATACGATGTAACATTTGGGTATTTAAAGAGGAATCCCAACAAAATCCACTGTAATTAAATTTCTTTGGAAATTTCCTGTTTCTTGTTTCTAAAATAATAAACATACTGTACTTGTTTAATTTTATTCTCGAGTAGAAAAAAAAACTAACCTACTGTACATTTTTTTCAGGCTAATTTATCCGCTTTATTAAGGATTCACCCAAAATATCAAATTATATGTGAGGTCTCACCACAAAATGAGTCTCATGGTAGGACAATCCAAAATTGAGTTATTTGTACCTTCTAATAGAGCATAATATAAGCTGTAATCTACACTTTAAATGACATTCATTGGATAAGTAGATCAAAAGATATCAGCATTTGAAATTTGCATGTATGGAAACACGGTTTTGAGAAAATCACCCATAAAGCAATCAAAAAATAAACAAATAAAAGACTAAATCTAAGAAAATCTGCATGAAGGACACTTTCTTGCAGGAAAACTGACCTAAAAAGTACATTATAAATGAAATATAAGTACCATAGTACTCATAATTGATTAAAACTAAATTTCTCAAAAATTTGACTTCAGACCTATTTTGATGATTTGATCTCACCTAACGATGCGACTCATTTTGTGGTGAGACCTCACATATACTTAGGCCTATTTTGCATTTTTAAGTATGTTTTAAAGTAATGTAATGACAGAACAATATTTATATTTACAGTGTGAATTTGTATACATAATTTTAAAATCTATAATATTTTAATTGTTTGTTTACAACGCAGAATTTTGGGAGGGCGCCTTTAAATAAACACAGAGCCAAAGATATATGGCTCTGAATTAACACTACGATGGGGAAGGAAAACACGTGCGAACGTGTATATTTATCCTCGATTATGGTTGGATTTAGTTCATTGTGTATTTTTGTTCACTTCAGAGTATTATTTTATGCACCATCGACCGGATTTCCATTTGGACAAAATAGCATGTCTTATAAATTTTTTTCTTTCTATATATTTAATGCCCCGAAACTGTATTTGCAAATATTTTTATTCTCATTCGTAAGCTGATGCACATTTTATGACCGTGGACCACTGTGCACATAATATCAGGGGCGGTTCCATGATTGTGATGGGGGTGGGAAGGTGATTTTGGTCTTGACAAGCAAAAAAAAAAAAAAAAAAAAAAAAAAACCCGCCTGTCAGTAATATCCAATACGTGTACATCCCCATTAGAGAGTTTGGTCAATTTTACCCATTTTCAAAGAAATGTAGGGTGATTTTGAATTTTCACCTCCTTGGCTTATTACGTTAAATGTTTATAAATAATATAAATATACTGTACAACTAAGCAATCAAGTGGAAACTAATCAAATTGATCTATTGTGATGAAAGTTCACAAAACTTTCTAGTGGGAATGTCACCTAATAACGGATGGCACTTTTCCTCTGGTATAGGCCTACGTAGCCATGTGCATATGCATTTATTAGCCTGTTCTATTGGAAACTAACAAAAACACCCTTTTTGGTAAATTTGAAGGGAGGGGCTTAAGCCTGTTAAGGCCCCCCTCCCCGAAATCCGCCACTGAATAAGTGCCTACACCTGTTTGATTTTATAGGGCTACTCTATTTGATATGGTACCAGGGAGTTGCTAATTAACAACTCCCTGATGGTACTATGCTACTACTAGACTTTTCAATGTACACAGTAGGCCTATTGTACTCAATTAAAATTGCATTTATTATTTAGCTTTATATACTGTTAGCGTACGTGTTGCGATTTGGAAAACATCACAGTAAAATAATATTTTTTGCTGATCTTTAATTAATTCATATATGTACGACTTAAAACAATATTCTTAGACAATAATCAACAAAACAATGGAGACCTCTTGTGAACTTTTTTGTTTTGAAAGATGTAGGTCACACTACTACAATACACGCAGCAGCACATTTGTTTTTGTTGAGCGCTGATGATTATGTTGTTACTTTTCACAAACAAAATGGTTGAATGTTATCGTTTTCCCTGCTCAAAGATAACCACGAATCCTCATTTTTTTTGCTCTGTGGCTCGCCTCTGTGGTTTAATTATAGTGTTGGACAGTTTGATACTGTTCAGGCTAGGCCTAGGTAATCAGGTCTCTTTGATTTTCTTCTCGGCACACAGTGAATGAAGCACCGACCGTATGCTTGTTTTTGAGATGTGCTGGAGCTAGGCCTAGCGTAAACCGAATCAAACCCAGGTCGATAGATAATTCGCGTATTCTTTTTTTTTTCATATAGTGTGACCCAATTATTAATAGGTAGGCTAGGCCCAGGTAGACTATGCTAGACAGCTTATGCTGCTAGTAGGCCAATCATAGGCTAAGGCTGCAGGCTTTTGGCACTAACTATGCGAGTTGTATGGCCGAGCGGTTAAGGTAGGTGAACCGTGGGCCATAGCAATAACAACAGCATGGGTTCGAGGTGCGCTCGCACCATGGTTCTGGTGGTGGAAAAAGTCTTCTTGTATAAGTACTATAAAACCGTAGGCCCAGTGTACACATACGACTCGTGTGCACTATAAAGATCCCAGTACATCTTTCGAGACGATTAGGGGGTCCATACATCCCCTGCCTTGGACAGATGAATGAGCGCCTGTATCAGGCAGCAGGACATGATGTGACCCTCAGGGGCGTAGAAAGTCATATGAATTTGTAACATCTGGTCCACAGCGCCTTTGAGACTTTACTGTAAATCAAACCGCATTACATAACTTACAACATAGACATAGCAGCTTTTGAACCTACAGTACATACTACTGTATCCCATTTAAAGAACACATAGACCTACAGTAGTCCTAGGATACAAAATATTACCAGAAGAGGCTGCTTAGGCTTTCCTAAACGGTGGGCGGATCCAGCAAAAATAGAGGGGTCCGGTAGGTAGCAAAGTTTCATTTTGGTTCCATACTTGTGTCTAGGGGTAATTTTTCAAAACAGATGCATTTCCTGGTATCTAAGAGACTGAAAATAAATTTTATGATAATTCATTTCAAGTTTTCAATATTAAATAATTCTCCCAAGCCAAAAGAGGGGGCCCGGGTCGGGTGGGCCCCCACACAGATCCACGACTAACTAAATTCAGTAACAATTTTTCCTAATTCTTGCATCTCTATAGGTCTTTATAAATGGAGAGTGGGGAACAGTTTGTGATGATATGTGGGATATTTCTGATGCTGAAGTGGTGTGTCAGCAGTTGGGGTATGGACACGCCCTTGATGCCATTCGTTCACCGGGTTTTGGACCAGGAAAAGGTAAGCTTGAAAGCATGAATTTGGGTGTTGGTATTGTTGGCAATTTATAAAAAAATAATAATCATATAGCACCAATTCACTAAACCAAATTAAAAATTAAAGTCACTTCGCATGTTAGTTATTAAATAGGTGGGTTTTGAGATTGATCTTAAAAACAGAAATAGAGGAAGATTCGGTGACTGTATTAGGTAAAGAGTTCCAAAGGGTGGCAGCAGAAAATTAAAAGATCTTTGGCCATAGGATTTTGTGTTAGTATGAGGCACAACTAAAAGGTTATGATTTGATGACCGGAGGCTTACAGTAAGTTAGGTTGGGTATAAAAGCAACATTACATTATTTATACAATCAAACTATACCCTTTTGCCATTTGTTGCCCAGGGTTTGGACCAGGAAAATGTGAGCTTGAAACTATTTAGGGAATTATTTGGTTATAAAAAAAACCTAAACAATACAAAATATTTTACCTGACTTATGTTGCTAACCTACTTCCCCTTTACACTGGATAAATTTTAAAACATGCAATGATTTACACTTGCAACAAGTACTGTTGAGTAAATTAACTACTGAACTTCAGGTTGATAAAGCTTAAACTCTTGAATTTTGAATTTTTTTTTACATGGTGATTTTGGGGTGTTCTGGGACATAATTTAAAAATCTATCAAAATATTTGGAGAAAGCACAATTGCAGATAAATTTTGCAACTTTGTGTTATCGGAAAACAAAACATACTGTAAGATTTTAATGTTTAACGAAATAATATTACGTATTTAAATATTTTTTTTAATATTTGAACTCTTTGTGTACTATATTAATAATGTTTTCTTTTATTTATCAAAGGCAAAATTCTTTTGGATGATGTGACTTGTGTTGGAAATGAACGTGAAATCATTAATTGTGTTCAAAATAAATGGGCAGATAATAACTGCAACCATCATGAGGATGCTGGCGTCCGCTGCTCAGGAACACAGTCAATCGGTAAGTCAAATCTTACAGAGTTTGGTTTCATGCTAGTTTTTGCTGCTCGAGAAAAATCTGAGGTGTCATCTCAAAATGAGTTGTGTTGTACAGAAAGGCAAAATTAAGTTATTTTTATGTTCAAATAGAAATAACTGTTGACTTCTTGTCTGTTTTTCATTGATTTTGAAAAACAGTCCTTACAAAATGTAGCTCAGAAATGTGTTTTTAATCATAAAGTTTAAAAACTTAACAAAACAACAAAATCCCATTTTTATAAAATTTATGACTTTTTGTGTATGCAGATATCAAAATGCTGGACATACAACACAACTCATTTTGTCATCTTACAAACGTCAATTAGTAACTTCGTAATTATAGGGTTTCACACAATTCTATACTGGTGTCCATTGGTGAAGCATTTTGTATCCTTTACAGAGTTTCACTTGGTTCCTTATTACAGAGCAGGGTATTTATTAGTCATGGTTTAAAATATCATTGTTATGTTATGCCCCATGTACAATAACATGGGTACAAATGGTAAACTTGGTAATTCCCACTGTGGGTGCATGGTAATATTTTGGTATGTTATACTAATATCTTGGTACTTTCTGGATGGTTTAAGCTAGATGGAGCTCTAGCATCACTTATATGATTAAGTAAAATTAATTGTTTTGGTGATGGTCGAAAAAGTAAGGCACTTGATCAATTTAAAACAATATTTTTTGTATAGTCTTATTTTTCGTATGTGGCATGTCATGGAGAAAAAAAAGTTGTAGCAAATTTTAAAAAATTAAGTTAAAATATTAAAATTATATTTACTGATGCTTAATATGGTGGGTCAATTACCAAAATCGGAGATAAGTTATGGAACACAAAATGTAAAAAAAAAATTGACACTATGAAGACTGTTCCATTTTTAATGATTAAAATATAAAAAAGGATACCTTATACCTTTTGGAACAAATTCTCTGCACTCGATTTCCTTAGTGTACAAGTTTCGGCCATATCTCATGGCTGTGATTTGCCACTACAATGGCGCCCTCTTTTGCTGAAGAAAACTAGAGGCTACACTCGGATAAATGGAAAAGCTGCATCAGAGAAGCCATTTAAATGCACCAACATCAACCTAGTTTAAACAAAGACCATGGTTTGGAATTTCCAGCAGTTTACTCCAGTCTCATCAGAGCCCTCCTTCAAAAGGGGGGGGGGGGGCTCTAGTTTAATTCTTTTGTATTTGTCTTTATATTCCCTGTTTTTTATTTGTATTTTTGTAAGTAATTTCCTGTGTGACAACTTTTGTTGCCATGTCTTGCCTTGCCTTGTCAAGTTGCTCTTTTACCAACTCGGCACACTGTTGTTTAACAGAACTGAGTTTTAAGAAAATACAAATTTTTAAAGACTTGATTTAAAAAAAAAACAAAATTTAGCCGTGGATTGAACCTGTGCTGCAATTTAATTGTAGGTTAGTAAAACATTCTAGCCACTTGGCCTACTATCAGCCAACAAAAGAACTGATTTTTAGAACAAAACACAAAAAAAATCAAAACAAATACATTGACAAATAAGGGCGCTCTGTATAGCTTATTTTATTAGTTAATAAAATGATATACCTTTTTTTATTTCGGTTTGACATAATTTGGCAACCAAGTTAGCTGGATTTTGCAGGATTTTTTATAAAGCCTATTCAATTTGAATCATTTGAATGTCCACCTGTCACAGTTTTAGCACAACTTGCAGAAGTCCCAAGTTGGAGTAACAGAATTCCTGGAGATTTTCTTGTAGTCGTCTGTACACCATGTGTATTAACATGTGTACACTTCATAAAATATGTGTAAAATACCCTTGTTTAAACACATTGTTTATTATGAAACAGTAGTTTTTATAATATGAAAAACATGACTAAACTTTACATTTCCTTATTATCAACTAATATTTTGATATAATAGGAAAAGATATGGTCTAATTGTGAATATTTTTCAAAATCTGGAGGATTTCCTGGAGAAAACTAAATTCCGGGAGAATATTTGATCATTCCTGGAGCTCGGGAGATGATTCAAAATTTCTGGAGACTCCAGGACAATCCTGGAGACTTGGAAGCTCTGAACTTGTTTCACTTCGTTCTAGATTTCCCTAGGTTCAGGTGCCCTTTTTTTAGATTTTATTTGAACCATTCCTAATCATCTGTATTCTCTATCCCTTCTCCTGCATGTTATTTACATGTACTACACAATAGTTACTCGATGGGGAACTTTATTACTTCCTACGTCTGTTGGTAAGTAATCCCAATCATTTGTACACAAAGCATGAACTTATACAGTAATTGCTCCTTATAGTGGATCCTCCTTAAGTACCACGTGTTGCCACGCGCTACCACGCGCTGCCAGATTATACCAGACGCTGTCAGTAAATTGCATTATTTTTCAAAAATATAATATATTTGAGGTGCTCAGTGTATTTTTGCTAATAAATAATTACTTTTGAGGAAGTGGGTTGCCATCAAAACTCAACATTAGTCGAAATTTAATTGAAAGAGATTAGTAAGTAGACCGTAGTCTATTCATTCTCAATGCGTCACCATAAACGTTACTGCATCAACCTATTGAGTTGCGTTTTACCAGGCGCTCTAACCATGCTCTAATTTTCAGTTTTGACGGCAACCATTTCCACAAAAGTAATTATTTATTAGCAAAAATACACTGAACACCTCAAATATATTATATTTGTCAAAGATAATGCAATTTACTGACAGCGCGTTGTATAATCTGACAGCACGTGGTAGCGCGTGGCAGCGCATGGCATTTAGGGGGACCCCCCTTATAACAAGGAGGTCACACACTCTTCACATCTCATCAAGTATTAAGCCTGCTTTGCATGAAAATCTAGCATCATTCAGTATATTTAATTCATCTTTTATTTTTAAAGATGTATTGTCACCCGAAAAATGATAAAAAGTGGATTTTAAAATTAACTTGCTTAATTTAAAGAAAAACGTAAGTTATGGCCATGAAACTAGAAACTAGGGTATTTAAAAAATATTTACCCATACTTTTGCATTGTTACGTGCTAAACAATAGCCGAAAACATCAAAAAGACTGGAAGCCTCTTAAATTTTGGTCATTCTTCTGATCATTTTCAATTGACAATACTTCTTTAATGTTTTATTAAAATTTTATTTGTGATGATGCGTATGTTGTGTTTAAATTAAATTATAAAGGGATTTTTTGTAGATTTTTGTTAAATTCAGTCTGTAATGTTATTATATTAAGTCATAATTTATTATTCTTACAATAATAATCTTTATTTGTGATGACTTAATTAAAACAAGGATTTTGTTTTTAGATTTATACATGTATTATGTAATGTTATTGATAGTTGACCTGTTTGTAATCTTACACAAATATAATTTAATACTTTGCTTTTTAAATTAAATGGTCTTATCTCTTTTATTCAGTGCAACCGTTTGTGACAATCAGAAAAAAAAGTATATTTCATATGTTGATCAGGTTATAGCTTACAACATAAGAAACCATAATAACTTATATTGTACAGTATTGCTATTTGTTAAATCCTACTGAAGTTATTAAATGCTTCTCCATAAACAAATAATCACTTACTCCTTGAATAACTTTTCCATGCATGAAAAAAAAAACATTTCAAATTAAAAACTTCAACATACTGTAGATAGAGAGCAGTTGGAAAAAGGGGCTTTTTACATTTGAAAAGCTTGGTGCTCAAAACTGCTTTGCTGTTTCTTTGTGAAATTACTTTTGCATTGCTTAATTTACTCAGTAGTACAATGGGTACCAACAAATTGCAATTAACTTGTGATGGACAAATGTCCCATTGATGTATCACATTCTTACTCATAATTCACTCTACAAAAGCTGGGTATGTAAGCTATATGAACTGTCATTGGAATTGGAACGGATTTTCTTTACTTCATCGTACAGTAATCCATTTCAAATTCCTATATCCGATTCATGCCTGTGTTTTATCATTTAGAGCCCATGACTCACTTTTTGAGTAGACTATTATACCTGTGAATTTTTTTTATACTCGCATTTGGTTTTGGCTATCTAACTTATCAGCTATACACAGCACCTTATATAATGTTTTGTCGCTCACAAGTTTGGTATCAAACTGAATAATAATGTTGTAATTTACTATAAAAATAACTAAAATCTAGGATTGCACCATAATAAACTAAATAATTTAGATGCAAATCACTATCATCAGCTATCTATTTTATTGTATTTTTTTTTAATGAGTACAGTATTTTGTTTGAAACAGCTGGTTTTTAATTATTTTGTTTAACAGTTGTTTTGTCGTCATTGTCCTTACCACTGAGGGTACAGGTTAATATGCAGCTATTGTAATTGGCTATTTCCCAGTGTGCACGTTGTCAATTTGTCAGTCAGTCTACCTTGTCTGTCTGTCTGTCTTTATGTTATTTCATTCATCTCGAAAGCTACCAGTTTGATTTTATATTGAGACATTGATAAGACAGCGTCTATCAGTATACATTGTTCCACTATCTTTACATTTTTCCATCTATGTATCCACTCACGTCAAAGTTTAGTCTAGTCTCAGGGCCACTCTATTGCACCATTATATAGACTTTCTTCATCTGTACTTCTAAATGAATGTCTTGTTGAGGAGCTGGAACACTATGGTCCAATTAAACCCAGTACCGTTCGTTAATTGTTTGAGAAATCCCTTACACTAAAATTGCTTAAATCCATGATTCTAGTGATTCAAGTCAATGCAACGTTAGTTACAGTAATCATATGCAGATTTTTTCCCAAAATCTATTTGTACCTTATAATGTAAAAATGTTTCTGTACAAAGGTGTCTGGTTGGTGCATGGTAAATTTTGGAAACTTTAGTAGGATGGCAATATTTTTGTAAGCTTGTAGGACAGTGATGTTCACAATTTCATTTTAATTAATCATCTTGTTATTCCTTTTTATTTAATTTTGAAAAGAAGATGCAAATTAATAGGTTTACATATTGAACTAAACAATGTTTTATTTTTTGTAGGTGCATCTGGACAATGCCTTCGTAACTGTGGGTTAGGCTACTACTTGCAGGGTGATATCCTATGCACTGCATGTGATTCAAACTGTCTAGACTGTTCTCTTGGCCCTACCATATGCGATGAATGCAAACCATCTACCTACCTTCAGGTAAGTTTTTTTTTTTTTCAAATTCTATTCTTGAAGGTAAATATTTAATTTACTCTTTTTCATTAGGCAAAACTTTTTTGTCATACTTTGTTTTGCAAATTTTTTTTAAAAGATGTATTGTCACCTAAAAAAATGACAAAAATTATTTTGAAAATACCTTCCTATTTTGAAGAAATATAATATTATGAACATTTAACTCAAAGAGAATATTAAAAAAAATATTTACACATAATGTTGCAACATTATAATGCTAAAATAAGCAAAAATCCATTAAAAGACTGGCAGAATCTATAATTGTCATTTTCGGTGTAGAAATCTTATAAAACAGTCTTTAAATACATCAATTTCAGTTCTCAAGTAATTAACTTTGATGCCATCTTGATATGAGCAAGTTAATTTCAAAATTAATGGTTATGAATTTTTTGGTCATTTTTGAGTGACAAATCATCTTTAAGAATCAGCTGTAAGGGGGGAAGAATGTAACTATATATTTTTTTTTATCTAACAGCTTGTATCTACAAAGTAGAAGATATCAATAAAAATATACTTTTTTAGAAAAAAGTATATAAATAACGATTATTTTTTATATATTGTTCTGTACTGTTTATTTCTTCAAATAAATGGTAGTGCTAATTTAATGAGATTCCATTTTCAGAAGTTTTTTAATGATATGTAATCAAGTTAAGAGCTCTAGCTTAAAGAATAGGATTTCTCATTTTAACAATAATCTTATATAATCTGGATGGCCTAATGTATTCTACAAACAGTTTATGCTAAATTGTCCTGTATAGTTTAAAATATTCTAAAAAGAAATCAAACACATTGTAAAGACTTATTTGACCTAATTTTTTTCTGTATAATATATCATGTAACAAACAGTATTAATAAAATAATATGTATATTAAATGTTCTTGTATCCTCCATTATGTGTATATTCCCATTAGATAGTTTGATCAATTTTATCCTACATTTTCTTAGAAATGTAAGGTAATATCACCACCTCAATGGCTTATATTAAATGTTTATAAAGGATAGAAATATACTGTCAGAGTACAGATGAACAACCAAGTGTAAACTGATCCATTGTCATAAAACTTTACAACATTTTCTGATGGGGGTGTATACCTAATAGTAGAGTTATTTTCATAAGATCCGTGACTAATTTTAGCGTACCCTTTTTTCTTGATGGATTATATATTATGATGGAGGTGTATAGGAGCTATATTTTATCTAAATTGGTCCATCTTGCAAAATCCATCAAGAAAAAAAGGTATGATAAAATTAGTCACAGATCTTACGAAAATGACTCTGTAAATGTTATTTTCTTTACATAATATAATAATGTTAGTCTTATGATCTTGGTACTTTTAAAATGTGGAATTTACAAGGAAATTTAAGTGTTCCAAGTTGGTTTTTGTAGAGTTGGCAATGAATCTTTAGAGTTGAAGTATATTTTTTTAAAATAAGTTTACAGGAAGGTGTAAAGAAATTGGTAATTCTACTATGAATCATATTTATCTCATGAATCATATTTTTTCATTCATTTTTGGTCATACTGAATGCCAGCCAACATATTCTGCACTCCCATGGATGAAGATCTTAAACTGTCCTTGATATGAATTAGATTAAACCGTAAATCCCTTGCATATGAAATTGAAGCATATAAAGACTCAGATACTATAAATCCACCAGTTGGCATCCTGCCAGAATATGCGCAGGATTCGTTATTGAAATCAGACACTCTTGTCAGATGTGCTTACAAATCGTGAGACATTTTCTTAAGCTATAACCGGCTACAACTGGCGCTTTAGCTTAGCTTAGCAGTACTTGACAATCGTCTAGACATTTCACCTGTCTGGATCCATAAGAGTTTCTAATGCAAGCAAAATTGTGTTGAAAATGTCAGTAACGTGCCAAGCTTACGAGTAATCTATCTGTCCAAAAACAGACCAATTTTTGCATCATTCATTTTGTCTGGTTTTCCATACAGTTCAACCTAGATAGAGTTTAATTACATTACTTTTATGGTTTTTGGAAGAGGTCCAGTTTATTTAACAAAATAGACAACAATTTTATTTCAGTTCATTAGTTACATTCTATTCTATTTAAAAAAAAAGAAAACCTCTAATGAATTTTGTTCTTTAATTTTTACTGGTAATAGACTGAAACGGAGTACAGATTTGACTAGTAAAAAATATGTTGACAATGATGATTATAAATTTGATGTTTTGCAAAACTGACTACAAATCAAATTGTATTATGTACTCTACTAAATACTCTGTATAGTTTTTAAGTTTGTGTACTGTTCTTTGGTGACTTGAACCGAAATCACCAGCCCACTAGCCTGGTGCCCATACCACTACACCACTAAGATTGCACTACTTAAAGACTAGTAATTCACCTTCTACTATAATGATGACTGAAAGTGTAAATTGTAGTGGCTGAGTCAATCCAAAGAAAGCACAAGTTGAAAAATTGAAAACTGAGTTATTTATGAATTTTGGAAAAAAAAAATCAGTATCAAAAGATGCTTCCTTGCAAGGTTCTGGATAATCAAATGTTAAACATTAAGAATGTAAGTTTTGAGAAAACTGCATTTGGAAATTGCTTATCAGTATACTGTGACTAAGCATTGAATTTTTTGAATATTTCTTGATCGTATCTGAAAATGATTAATGTTGTGTGAAAGTTGAATATTTAAACCGTATGCTTTTGATATAAACAAAATATTGGAAATTTTGTTTCTGCCTATTGTGGAAACCAGCTTCGTAACTTATGTCTCCTTTGGGTTAGCTCTGCCGCAAATTGTAGAGGCAGGATGGGTCATGGGGTGCCAACCCTCAATGCTTAATGGTTATACCAGACAGGGCTAGCATAAATTTACTTTTTACTGATAACTGACCTATTTTGTAATGAAATACAGGTACAATAGTTAATTAAAACTAAATTTCTCAACAAAATACACCAAATTAGTGACCTTGTTTACATCTGGATTCGTGGGTATAAATATAAATAGAGGGTGCTATTCTATACTTTGCTGTGTAAAAGGAGCTAAGAAAAGACAGATTTAAAGTTTATGTTTATATTTCTTCATTGGTAACTCATTCCAAACCATTGGGATACATTCATAAATCCTTTTTACACTAGCTACGCCTAGTTTTATTTAAATTGGAATGGACTAAACTTGTCAAATTTGCTGAGAACAATGAATGGTTTTAGGCCCGAACCATGCAGACAGTGCTGATCCGTTAGTGCACATAGCGGCTTAGATCTCCTGAATTGATCAATGGAGATCCAACTTTTCGCCTAGCTTGAATAATGTATATTTCTTTTTAAATGTAAATTACAACCAGATCACCTATGTTATACTTAATCTTAGACTAAGGTAGATGTTTACTAATGGTTTAAAAATGATCATATTTGCTAAATTCAAGGTGTATTTCAACGAAATTTTTGGGTAACATTCGCACTCGCCCTATGTTATGAGATTGGACTTCTCGGGTTGTTTTGGTTCTCGTACCCACGACAGAGAGTTTTTGTGATGTCATAGGCCATCGCTAATTCGGTCTGTTGACTCGGACCTTTTGGTGATTATCTCAATTTGATCTCACCTATGATGCAATTCATTTTGTGGTGAGACCTCACATAAGAGAAACTAAATTTGCTGTACTAATTTTTTTAAGGTTAACACTCACACCTGTACTAATGACTGTGGGTCTGTAATGTTTGGTAACACTAAGACTGGTATCTGTGACAGTTGTGATCTGTCACAGTGCGCTACATGTGCTGATGGTCCCCTGAACAACAACTGTACTTCATGTCCAGCAAACAAAGTTCTAAAGGTAATTTTTACTTTTTATATTTTATGTCATAATGTATTTTAAAATCTCAAGGCAACACATTTTTGTATAATATTTTGATGCGGGTAATTGCCGTCAATGGCATCAAAGTGCCATTTTCAGTCTTCTAGGTGTTCTGAATTTCAAAATGTTCATGCCCCAGCCCCAACCATGGTGGGGCAGATGCAAAATGGGACTTAACCTGGTTAAGCGCCCCCCCCACCCAATTTTGCAACGTGTCTACGCCCCTTTAATTAATAATCGTGATTATCAGTCACAAGAAAGAAGATGATAATATAAGTAAATCCTTCTACGAGTCTTATGTTCTATAGACTGGAGCTTAGTTCCAGTCTTAATAGCGTGAAGCAGATGTGAGTAGATGGGACGCTAGTCCATTGCAGTTATACTTCCCAGACATTTTACCGGTACCCATCTGCAGCTGGGAAGACTGAAGCAATGTGAGTAAAGTGCATTGCCTGGCGCACAAGCAAGTGGATTGAGTGAATCTCGAACTCCCAAACTTTCGATTGGGATTCTGACATGCAACTGCTGCCCAAACTGCTCCCATATGATAATATAAGTATGATAGAAATTTAAAATTTAATGTTAATATAAATATTGTTTTACGTTACTATGATGAATGATATTTGTAAATGTCAAGTTTATTGTTAAAACAGCTGTATTAGTAGAGAATGTATCTCATTTCTTATGACGTGTGTGAAACTTGTTTTTGTTTTACCTTATGTTGTTGTTTACGTCGTTGTGGAAAACAGATGTCAAGTAGGTTGCGTATAGACACATCATGCAATATGGGCACCTTATTACAGTAGCTGATATCCAGTAATATATACAGTACAATAATTAACTGCTGTTCTATAATATTGAAAAGTAAACAAATAAAGTATATTTTGAATGTTTACCTATGTGCCATAGGCAAGACAAATGGGGGGAATTCTAAAAAAATGATAATCGAGTTATATAATATATTATTAATTGAGAAAAAAACAGTTTTATGTGATTTTACCTTCCAAAATAAACACTCAAAATTTGTATGTTTACATTTTGAGAAAACTGAATTTCAAAGTTGCTTACCATGATTAAACAGGTTAATTTTAAATTGCATTTTTTAACATTTTCTGTGCAAAAGTGTCATATGGCATTACTATCAATTTACGAAAGATGTTTTAATGTAGTGAATCTGTTTTCTATAAACAACAATATATCAACAATATACTGCATCAGCAGGCGTGGATCCAAGGGGGGGGGGCGCAGAAGGGCGCGCACCCCACTACTTTCGCCAAAACGTAGTTGCGCCCCCCCCCCCCCTTATTTTAGGTGCGTCTGGTCCAA
>JAOTQE010142968.1:0-11588 GCA_025631205.1 Nesometra sesokonis | reverse complement strand
AAAAGGCCGCGAAATGTTTGAAATCGTGAAATCGCGAAAATTTAGGGCCGCGAAAATAAAGGGTTTTACAGTATATTTAAATCAAAATTCTGTGAGTTGCCAAATCCAGTTCTCATTGTCGATGTAATTTTTCTATGTCATATGGCCCTTTAAGTTTGAATTGCAATGTTACTTACAACAGAGTCTGGTCTCATCAGATTAAATGTACTTTTCTTTTGTGCATAATCTGTGATAGCTTTCATTAAAGCTTCAATCCACTCATCTCTCAGCTCAGGTGTACTGCAAAGATACAAACAACAAGCGTTTTTAAATGCATACATACAGTGTAAAATACAGCAAGTGAACATGTCAAAAGTACCTTTATACAGTTACTGCAATAATTCAGTTACAACAGTATTAGCTCAGTAGCTAAAGGAACAGCATAGCAAGAAAAAACTGTGTGTGAATAGTCACTAAGAAAACATGGCATCGAATTACTGCAGTATACTTAATAGGAACAAATTACTGCAGTAATAATAGACTGACATGGTACACAAGTTAAAAGAATTAATAATTACAAAACTCCTTTAGTATTTTCTGCACACTATTGGGCAAATTCTTGGCAATAAACAGGATAAAAAACAAATTATCTATAAGTATTATAACTTACCTTGCAGAGAGAGTGAATGACCTCTGAACACTTATGATGCTAAACTCATTCTGAAAATCTTCTTGAACAGGCCGGCTTACCTAAAACAAAAACATGAATGACTATAAATACTAGTAGTAAGTAATCATCAAAATACAATTAACATCCATAAATCTATCACATTTATATTTAGCTACCAATGTAAAGTTAATTCTAAAATATTAAGATACAATATCATAAGAAAGTATAATGCATACTCCAAGCATTGAGATACACGCCATCGTTACAGGATTCAATATTTCGACATAAGTTATGTCATCATCAGGAATGATTGTCATTCCTGATGATGACATAATTTGTGTTGAAACATTGAATCCTGTCATGATGGCGTGTATTTCATTGCTTGGAGTATACATTATACTTTTTTGAAGTTGATTAGTGGGCCTTTTGGATTAGAGTAAGCTGGTTTGCCATAATTGATAGTTTTGAGAAACTGATGTTTTTTCCTTCAGGAGGTCACTTTCCACTCACCCCCCTCAAATGCATTCTTCAGGAGGACATATTCTGTACACTTGTCAATCAGGTGTGCTATGAATTGCAGTCCTCAACACTGTAGGTTAGCTGTTTGTATCATGGTGTGTATTTACCAATTTCTGTGTGCTGTGGATTGAACACATCAAGGACATTCTAGGTGAGTGATCACTCTCCCTCTCCTCAAAAGGCAAAGCCTGTCAATATAACTTTTCTTGAATTCTAAAATAATATTTTACCATAACCTTTTTAATTCAAACTATCAGTTTTAACTTATTGTTAATTTTATGATTCTTTTCGAAGTCTATTCACCGCATGTCAGAGAGCGAGTACATCACAACTGAAAATTTGGTGTGTGACACAAAGTTGGCGAATTTTTGTCGCATGACCATAGACAAACAATAAACAATGTTTAAAGTAACACACATTTTTCACTTACCTTCATACCGGCTAATGATAGTTCATTATTGAGCTTATACTGTCCACTTGGGTATGGTGTGGTGTACAGCAAACAATCACTCATCTACAAACAAAAAACATTTTATCACTAAACCACATGTACTGTACTAGTTAATGTAATGCGCCTAGTGGTAGGAGCTTAATCAGGAGTTTTCAGGCTATAGTTCCTAACGAGCAAGTCCAACTCCAGGCCACATGAAAAATTCATGTCAATGTGTCTTATGTATGTAATTAAGTATGTATAGTATGTAAATTTTATCTTGTTGAGTGAAAATTTGAAATTTGAAATGTATATTCCTAATAAACCACACAGGAATAATATTTAAAACTAAACTAGAGAAACAAGCTTGAATGTCAATGGCAGGTCTTCAATAATTCATTTAATATCAAGAAAAATGAAGTTTGGAATTTAAACAAGCTTTATATTCTAACAATATAAAATATTTTTTGTAATTCTGCTTAGCAGATAAAATTTTGCCAATCCTCAAACATGGATGGGTTAGCCAAATCAATGTATGATAAAAATGAGTGTGCTCTATGCAAATAACAATTGACACCTACAGGTAAAACTAGCTATTTATTCACAGAAAAAAAAAATTAAAACATGTAAATCACTTACTAGATAAAATTTTCGTGGCTGCATCACTTTTCTGGACAACTTTAATAAAATACCTTCTTTCTTGTAAATCTGTGAAGACAAAGACAGTCTTAATTAAAATTGACGTCTGTGTTTTTAAAATGCTTTAATTTAGAAAATACCTAATTATAGATATTCTAGAATAATATTTTCAATTGAGTAAAAATATTGATGTAATTGATGGAATTGAGCACTTGGGTTTTTTGAACAAAGTGATTGAAGACTTATATTTAAGTTTTGATAATGTTTCCTAGAGAAGATGACAGCAATTAGGCCGAGGAGTGGCAAAATAGACTGGTGTGACTTAAGTACAACCCTGGCGCAACTTAAAAAGTAAAACAAATAACACTTTGATAAATTAACCTACAAATAATAAAAAAGTGGAAAAATGACTTAACAAAAGCTAAAAAAAAGTGTAGGAAACCTGATCACAATAGAGTCTAGAATGTCAGATGATCATAGATGGTATACGAGATGACCTGCACCTGACCTGACCTCTACCTGACATAACCTTATTTGAATTGTGCAGCGTTAATCTATATAATACTGGGATTTATTACATTATAAACCATGCTGTTATCACAAACAACATTGAATGGGTACGACCGTTCGACTACACTGCCTGTTCTTAGCCTAAATCTAGGATTATAAGCTAGTTCAATGTTAGTACTGTTACTTATCACTGGTCTTATAACTTGACAAATTGAAGATAAATAATTCATTACTATTTATAAGCTTGTGTTAATGCTTTAAATGTTACTAATCATTGGCCTATAATCCCCTTAATTAAGAAAAAAAACGTAACTCTGGTCAATTATCTAATTTTTTTTAAACTTATCATAGGCCTAAAACTTTCCTTTGGAGACTTACTCAAGATAAAGAATTTTTATCGAACAAATCTAAAGGTTAATTGTCAGGGTTTTGACCATGGTGGTCGATGCATATTTTCCGAACAACACACAGAGGCTGCCAATCACCACTATTTCTTTTTACTACTAATTAAGTTTAAGCTATTAATTGTTGCAAATTTGAGGAACTGATTGCTGACTGGCACTCCCGAGGTGCTGGTGAGAACCCCAAATGGTTATATGAGACAAGACATGGAAAACCACCAAGTTGTCGTACATTAAGTTATTGAGAAATAAACAAATAAAAAGGAAATACAAAGAAATACATACAATTTTGTTTAATATGTTCCATAACTTTGGATATGGATGTCCGATTTTAATAATTAACCCCTCATTATAAACCGATTAAAGAGATGAGACAGAGTCGACAAACATCATGTCACCTGTGTATTGTTTGTAGAAAGCGTTTGAGGCAAGGCATGGAAAAACCATCAAGTTGTCACACAAGAAGTTATTGAGAAATTAGCAAATAAACAACAGAAAACATACGAACTATTTGTCTATTTTGTTCCATAACTTTGGTTATAGATGTCCAATTTTTATATTAGACCCATCCTTTAAAAGCTTACACCAGGTATAATATGTTTTCAGCACTAGTCCCAATTATCAATTTTGCAACAACTTGGTGGTTTTGTCATGCCTTGCCCCAGTTTTACAACATACAGTTGAACCTCCCTGTGCAGACACCTCTCGTAAGTGGACACCTCCACTAACGGACACCAATTCAAAGACCCATTTGTTTTTCCTATCTAATCAGTGCATTTGGCACCTCCTGTAAGCGGACACCTCACATAAGCGAACACTGACACTTTTTGTGTCCGTGTCCGTATGCTATTTTACCTACTATAAGCGGACATCCCGGAAAATTTAGTGATTTTCCTGTATAATTAAAAAAAAAATAATCGTCCTTATTCTGTAATGGCCGAGAATCATATTACTGAACTAATCTTTAAAACAATATTTAATAAGATATACAATGCGGTGTTTAGACATTTAAGAGGTCATTTGTGTTGAGAAGGCCATGAAATATGAAGCATAAGTTTACAACTTTGGCCCTCTATTGGCCGAAATTCTCATTAGCGGACAGCTCCCGTAAGCGGACACTTTTCCCGGGCCCGCGGGTGTCCGCTTACGGGAGGTTCAACTGTACATTGAAGAATAAAGGTTAACGATAGAACTTACTCTTCCTGGCTTCACTATCTCATGATTACCCATAAGGCTGTGCTGAATTTGTAATAACTTCTCAAAGTTGTCCTTCAAAAGAAAATTTTAAAAAAATTAGTAGTTACAAAGAATGCTTGGTGTACACACAACAGTGGGGGAAGGAAATTAATTATTGGTAATTACAAGAAATGCTTGGTACACACAACAGTGGGGAGAGAATGTACTGGGATATACATCACAGGAGGACCTTCTGTGAGCAAGTACTGTAGAAAAACTTAGATAATTATCTACTACACAGGCCCGTACGCTGGGTTGTGAATGGGAGGGTTCTTTTTCCTGAGAAGCGAACCATCATATATCCGTCACCACTATCTGGGCCACATCCCTCCCATTTCGGTGTGACAAGCAAAAAAAAAAACCATCTGACTATTTTTGGCCAGTTTTTACCCTTACCCTAATTATGACTGTTTTTGGGGCGGTTTTTACCGTATTTTGCTCTATATTGTGTCATGCGTGAGAAAAACTATTCAAAATGTCTGTTTATTTATGAGTGAGAATTCTGCTAATGCTTCAGATACATTCATTTGTGTGTGAGACGTCATAAAACATGCTCCTATGCGTGAAACTCACGCATAATGCGTTTGAGGTGGCAGGTATACCATAATCATAGTTTTATCTGAAAAACGACAAATAGCCGTGGGTCCAGGGCCCGCCTAGGGCCCGGAAAATGTTTGTTTATAGATGCTCTCTGGTGCACTCTTAGAAGCACACTGTGTTCAAATTGAGTGTTCATAAAGGGCAAATTAAACAAAATTATTATTCAGATCCACAGTTGGAAGAGCACAGAAAGTCTGACTGTGCCAAGGGGTGGTTTTGGGAGGGGGAGGATCCCTTTTTATAGTCCATTTTTAAATATAATAAACCTTTAGATGCTCATACACAGCATCTTGGACTGTAAAGTTGTAAAATGGGGATCCAACTCAAAAATATGTGGGGACACCCTTTTTTTCGCTTTACATTTTTACTCTCTTAAATTAT
The DNA here is from genome assembly GCA_025631205.1 of Nesometra sesokonis. Lineage (NCBI taxonomy): Eukaryota > Metazoa > Echinodermata > Crinoidea > Comatulida > Antedonidae > Nesometra > Nesometra sesokonis. Next base: position 6,223 of record JAOTQE010142968.1, on the reverse strand, counting down.
TTTTGGTTGATGACGGGTGGGGGTAGGAGGGGGCCCGATGCCAAGTTGGACATGCCCAGGTGTGAGGTTTTAATGATAATGATAACAATAGGCGTGGGTCCTAGGGCCCGGGAAAATTTTTCTCTATAGATGCTACCTGGTGCACTTTTAGCGCTCCAAAATGACCCTCATTTAAAAGCTTGTGAAAATTATAATTTGGTTTTAACAATAACTCAATTTAAAATTTTCCTACAACTTGGTGGTTTTGCCATGTAATGCCTCATATATTAGTTTTACCGATCCAATAAATTATAACTGTTAATGTATTTGACTTCATACAATGTTAATATACTTACTCCTTGTCTCATTGTTTCATTTGCATGGTTTGCTACTTCGCTTACTATCTTCAAAGCCGCTGTAAAAAATATGAAATTTTTTAATAAAATTTTGAGATAAACATTGTTCTTACAAATGCAAGGTCTCCCAACAAAAATGAGTCATGACTGAAAATCAAATATTTGTACTGCTTAAAAATTGTCAACCTCGGGAAAAAATGCAAAAGGGACACTCTCCTGTATGCAAACTGACTGAAAAGTATAAAAAAAATTGTAAATACAATATTAAAAATAGCAGAATAAAAAAAAGATTTTTCAAACTTTTGACTTATACTAATGATTATTTCAATTTTATATCTCCACCAATACTACTTATTTTGAGGTGAAAATTCAGAAATGTTAGTATCACCCTATAATCAACTGTTTTGTTGAGGTACAATACCCTTTAAGTACAAATTATTTTTTATTATACAATATGTATACAAATTAAAAAACAAAGCATACTGATCAGAAATAAAAAATTTAGTGTTAATTTTAATAAAGGCAGCTTACATCTAATCTTTCCGGAAACCTAGCCGATCTATTAATTACCTTTCAATCACACATTTCATTTTCATTATATTGGCACATTTGATGGTAAACCATTAACTACTCGATGTTATATCTGTCCTGTGCAGAACAGTTTTGAAGAGAGAAAAAAGGTGACTTGGAAATCAACTTTACCATAAAATACTAAAAAAATGATCCATTTTAGGGTGTTAGGATTGGCAAGATGTTAGCCTATGGGATTAATGCTAAATTTGGTATATGAACTCATTTTAGTCTATGGAAAGAACCTTTTTCTTTACACTGAATAACACAAAATAATGAATGTAAATATCAAGTTTGAAACATTTTCAACACCTTATGGGAAATAGGAGATAAATCAACATTTATTGGCAGCATAAATTACAGGCTAAACATTCAAGATAAAAAATAGAGATTGAATTCATTTATTCAGTAACTTTTTAAAGAATTCATAATAACCACAAGTTGGAGGGAGAGTGTGGAGGGTTGTGGATGTTTGATCATCCTCAGTAGTAATGAGGGCACTCACATTACGGTCAACACAATTGTAATGTAAAACCCTTTTTTAAATTCTTAAACCATACCTTGGGTATCCGAATAGTCTTCACAGTCTGGATTCAGCTTCTTGAGGTAATCTAGAAATAAATATATGGATTTAGATTTCAAAAGAAAACTGTCAATTCCATGTCACAGCGAGTGACTAGTTGGTCACTTTTGTTGGTACAGTAATGTAGTGTTGGTCTAAATGATCTTGCATTTTGCATTTGGTCTCCAATCCATTTGTATGTTTTTATCTCGATTTGACCAAATTATCTTGTTTATTGTGTTTTTAATTACAGGGTTTTAAATGTTACTGTATATTATTTTTTTGTTTTTTTATGATACCTTTAAGCTGTTATTAGACCATTTATTTGTTTTAGTATGGTACTAGAAACAGTAAATAACTAAGTTAACACTCACTTGGTGAGGAATGGGTGGAAAAAATATAATATATGAAGGAAGGAATGAAAATGTGATAATACATACCTGTTAAAAGCAGCTTGTATTGAGGTATGCGTTGGATTGGTTTGAGCATGTAGTGTTTTACAGCCAGATGCATACATCGTGGACTAGCCTACAATCAACATTCAAATCATTAGGATCTTATTAATAATGTAAAATATCATTATTTATGCAACATAGATGAAGAAATAAGATGGCCTTGAACATTCTTTGAACTTAGATTCATAGGAGGCATACTTTATCAGACCATTGCTTATAAGTATATGCTCAACATACTGCAAGAAAATTTAAACTAACACCATGCTTTGGAGATCTGCATAAGTACAGTAGCGGCAAACACATTTTAGGTTAATTTATAAAAAGCACTTGTATCTAGATAAGCTTTGGCTCTGTACAATCTTTCCAATTAAATTCATTAAATTTAGCTTATTTTCTAAAGCTTGGCTTGCTGTCGATTGATCATTTGCCAACTGGGTAAAACTTTTGACATGTATGCCTAAACTGCAATCACTTTCACACCCCAGGTTCTACAAAGCCAATTCATTTTTTCTGACATATTAGCTATTTCCAGCAAAAACACAGTTGTACTGTTAAGGACTTGTATAGTGTATAATGAAAACCATGGGTTCAATGCCCCATCATGGCAGGCTTTTCGATTAAAATAAAAAAAACAGGCGCCCTCTAACTTTTCCGACCATCACAAAAACGATCCATTAATTAATCTGATTGGTACTTAAAGAGCTTCCTCGAGCAGAAGTTATAAAATAATCTGTAGATGTTCAACTACTGGTACTTTATAATTATACAGTTACTTCTCTCAATAAATAGGACTTTTAATTGATGTCAGGAGACAGACTAGAAGTTACAGAACCAGTCCTTTATACTAAAAATTTTCTAGATCTGGAAAATCTATGAATGACTCCTTACCTCAAAGTCTCTGACAACTTGACCAAAGAATGTATACTTGGTGCATGCCTCATCAAAGATAGTACAGAGTCTTTCAAAGTCTCGTATGTATGACGTGTACAGCTTTAAATAAGGACCTTTCTTCAGGAAGATATCAGCCAACCTTGGATTCTCATCCCTATAAAAATTAATATGAATGGTTTAATTCATTAAAAAACTGATTGCCAAGGCTTCTAAGTGCTTCACTTCATTAGTGTCAGTCATTAAAACAAATGTCTATGGAACACAATGCACTCCGCAATGTTGAAGCTGTAATCAGTACTTGCACTTCCAGGTAACCAATTATACACCTGGGTGTAGTCAACATGGATAATCTTTCCCAAGAACACAAAATGAAAAACATGAGCTTCAAAATGATTGGAAGTCAAAATCAAAACTGCTAAACAAATTGCTTCACAAGCTATACTGAAGTAGACATTTTAAAACTTTAATAATTATCATGAAAATAATAATAAAAAATAATCTGTTTAAATTCATAAACCGTGGTTTAAAATGTAGGTACAGATATTTTTTTTTAAATTATACAGAACTATTCAGTATTAAAATTTACAGTGCAGAGCCATTTGCGGTACCTGAATCTAAATTGTGTGCGTTTACAGTGGTGAGCTTGGCCCGGCCTGAAGCTTAAGGTCCTTCAATATTTTGACCTGTTTACAGTGCAGGGCTGTGCCCGACTGTGTAACAGTGCAGAGGTAAGGTGCTGGTGTGGCACGGGCTTTTCGCAATAACTCCCTGGTACACATTTAATTTAAAGCGCTACAGTCTGTACGCGAACATTACAGCTGCCCATTCCTAACTTTAACTGGTTCATCTATTTCTATGCACAAGAATACAAGAATATTGAAGAAGGATGCGATTGGTATGAAAAGACTGCCACTCAAGCTAAGAACAAAATGAAGTTTAAGGGGAGTTTTCGACACCATATTCAATTTGGTACCGTAATTGGAACGAAGTTGCGTTTACAGTGAGAAAAGGGTGGGCTGGATCGAGACTACCTCCACAGGTTGTCCAAATGCGCGGCAGTTTTTGGTACCACAATTGGCCTTTTGAGGATTTACAGTGACAATTAGGCCAGGCTCGGCCCGGTCTTACTTGTCACTGTAAACGGGGTGATAGTCCTGTTTGTCACATTATCTGATAGCTGCTATCAAAAAAGTCATATCAAATGACATCATGATGAAATGCCAGGATATTGGTATCAGACACAGTGGAAATAACGTAGCATCCCTCATTTGGCACACTTCCATTTAAGAGATACCCTTAATCAGACGACACCACTACGTAGAGGATACATCTCATTTATACATGGTGAAGTATACCTTTTGCCACTAGGGCACATCCCCTGAAGGCAACTTCTTGATATGAGTTCTTAGGCAACTTGCATTTCAATAGATGTATGGTCCAAATTACAGTACTTGCCATTCTTTAATTCCTTTACTAAGATCTAACAGTGTCACTAACAGTATCTCACTAAATATCTGAAACCAAGGAGGCTGTCCTAGTATCGATATCAAGTAAGTTACTTACCATTCTTCAATTCTTTTATCAAGATCTTCCAGCAATGTCTCATTAAACATCTGCAACTGAGGAAGCTGGCCCAGTATCTGATCAAGAACTTTATCATCAATGACTGGTCTTGATGTGTTGAAACTAGCATGCTCAATGGCTGACCGAAAATCCTACAAAATGCAATATTATAAAACATCTTTTTAGATTTTCTTACTGATGAATAATAATAAATGGTCTAAACACAAAGGTTGTGGTCGACAATGATTTATTTAAAGATTGCATAAATTTTAATATATTTTTAACAAAACAATTTTTTTAATGAAAATCATTTTTTAAGTTCTTGACCATATGCATCTATAGCACCAAAACTATGGAATAATCTTCCGTACAATGTAAAGTGCTGTGATTCTCCCAGTGAATTCACAACACTTCTCAAATCTTATTTCTACTACAGCCACATAGACCATGTCTAGAGTCGCTGCTCCTCAGAATAGTTTTCTAGATTCATGACGCGTTATAGATACTGCATTTTATTAAGGTTTTATTGAGATGTCAAAGTTATAATATATGATACGATCACAATCAAAATGTCCGACTGCTGATTGCTGGAGGTGGTAGCAATACACAACTGTACAGGCAATGTGTTTGTAGTGCATTATACCATATTTGAAGGTACACTAGGGTCATTCTCGTAAAAAAAATATATTTAGCATTCAATTGGGCATAGTTAGCTTCAAATCAACAGCAATTCAAATGTATGAGAACAAATATAAAAAATATATCATATACAGATTAGATGGCTAATTCTCTACTACAAAAATATTTAGGAAAATTTAACTCCTTAACTAGGATTTGGATTGTTAAATACTGTATAATAAATATTTTAATCATACCTCATTTAATAACTTTAAAACATCCACAAATCTGCAAAGAAACAAATATAAAAATACATTATATAAATGATTATAATTTAAGTTGTATGTGTGCACAAATGCCTGTTTGAAAAGGTCTGATCTATGATTTGCAAGTAACAAAGGGAATTCTATTACAGGAAATTAGAGGACTACTGTATGACTATGTCCTGTTATATAACAGATAAAAATTTAAAATACATTAATCCATTATATAGCAAGCCAATTTGCTGGTAGGTTTAACATCTTATCAAGGGGCTTGGAATGTGCACCCACCCTTAAATAATTTCCACTAACCCTAAAATAATTTCCACTCACCCTTAAATGGTTGCCACCCACCCTTAAATAATTTCCAACCACACTTAAATAAATGCAACCCATCTTTGAATTTTTTCTAACTTAATTCCTGAAACTAAAGAAAATTTTGTAAAAAAATGAAACAACAAAAATGTACAGAGTTAAAATGTTGGTATTCATAGTAAAAAGGCAACACTAACACTCTTTCAGAATCACGTATCTCCTTTGCCACTAACAACACTTTCCGTCTGTGTTCTGGCGTCATTTCTACATTTTCTCTTGCATGTTTGCCGGATTGTGTCAGCTCACTGATTGGTTCGTAGTTGCCATACCCTTCAATATCTTCATCGGATAGCGACCCGCCATCTTCATCCCCACTACTCTCAGTGAAATTAGCACATTCACACTTGCCATCTTCATTTGCAGTATGACTACATGCTCTGTTAATTTAAAAAATACTTTAAATATTCCAAAATAAAATACAATATAAAATTTTATTAATTAAACCCTTAAAAATATGAATGAAACTTAATTGCAATCAAAAACAGGTTGAAGTTTAATAATTAAAAGTGATTCACCTGAAATTTCAAAATTTAAATTATATAAAAAACAATTGCAACATTGACTGAACAGTACAAGTATATAAAAACATTAAAA
>JAOTQE010142957.1:0-11588 GCA_025631205.1 Nesometra sesokonis | reverse complement strand
GGGGAGTTTGAGAACGGCTTAAGCTACGATGATGAAACTTGGCATTGTGATTTTTTCATATATCAGAGAGTGTCATGGGAGTGTTTTTAACCACATGGGGAAAGGGGGTGGGCGGGAAGCGGGGGTGGGGGAGTTTGAAAACGGCTTACGCTACGACGATGAAAGCTTGGTATGGTGATTTGCCATATATCAGAGAGTGTCACGGGAGTGCTTTCAAGCACGTAGGTGAGGGGGAGGAGGGGAGAAGGGGTGAGGGAGTTTCAGCATGATAATCAAGGCCTACACACGGAAAAAAAATGCCTGTAAGATGTATGTTGTAGGCAGGGATTTGTTACACCTCACCGTTGTATACGGCTATATTATATGTACTCAATAACAATGATAATACATCATTGATTTTTCAAGTGACATTACCAAAGTCCTTAACGTTGATCCTAACTCCGATAAACAGAACAGAACATAATTCTATATAACAACATAATTTTAACACTGTACCGACATTTTTTTTTTTGTTGAATTCCAAAATGGGTCATAAGAAGCGAATATTCGATACATGGAATTGTGAAGGAACAGAGATGCCTTATCTTGTCTCCAAAGATATTTTGTTAGGTCCTGTGAGAAACTTTGAGGTACGGGAGGACGATGTTTGGCTTTGCACATATCCGAAGTCTGGTGAGGTCTAGCTGTTTGAATTTTTATTCTAAAAAAAATCCGATTCTAGGCGAGCTGTTCATTGTATAATAGGCCTAGCCTACTGTATCGAATCATTTATTTTGGTTTAATAGTAAATTTTCAGTTTAATAGTTTCGAGTAGTATCAAATAAATGGGCCTACGTATTGCATGTGACGTTTAGGCCCGTAAACTACGAGCCTTCGTCAGACATTTTCTGATGAATATTCTGACCGGGTCGAAACATCACGTAGTTTTTTTTACTACATTACATTATGTACTATGGTGTTATAAAGTAAAGGCTAGAGTTACACTGTGAAGAAATAACCTATATGTGGCAGAGCCAAGTCAAATGAGGCATACGGCGAAAGAATGTTAGTTTCTAGAAAAACTACATTTTAAAATTGCTTATCAATATTAATCAATGACTAAGAAAGGTCATTTTAAATTGCATTATTTAAACATTTCTTGATCATATATCTGAAAATGATTAATATGATATGGAGATCCAATGTTTAACCTGTTTATTTTTAGATAACCAAGTATTGAAACATTTGAAAATTTTCTTGCTGTTGCCGATTTGTCGACAACTTGCGACTTTTCCCTCCGTTGGCTCGGGTCTGCCACGTCTGTATTTTGTAACATTTGTTGGGAAATAGCTGGTTCATATTGTAACCATGTATAGGGCTTGGTATATTACGTGAATTTTGTTTATACAAAATGTAACAAAATTCAATTATTTCTCTTTTAGGGACACATTGGACATTGCAGATTTTAAATCTGTTAGAGTTTGACGGTGATTTTATTAAACTTAAATCCAACATGAAACCTAAACCTCCAGGTCCACTTGAAAAATCTATTCCTAACCCAGACGGCACTTTTTTACCTTGCTACAAATATTTTGAAAAGTTACTATCGCCAAGAATAATCGTAACTCATCTTCCTATAACTCTTTTGCCAGTGCAAGTATTCGAGAGGAAAGCAAAAGTTTGTATAATTTGCATATAGGCCTATATTTGGCATAACGTTTAAGTGGTTATCTCATAACTTCAGTTTTTACCGAAATACAAAACAGGATATGCTTTGTTTTACAAAAACCGAATTCATTTCATATAAGGAGAAATAATGCTATCATTTTTTAATACGACATTTTACGGTTTCAACCAAGGTCAAGTATTAAAACGACGCGCGGCTCTTATTGAAAGGAATATGATTGCTGCGCGTCGTTTAATCACTTGACTTTAATCTGCACATGCGCAGTTGAAACTGTGAAATTTCGGATTATTTGATTGCGTAATCTAACGCGACAATTAAAGGCGTGCGAAACAAAAAAAAACAAATTTAAAGTAAGTTTTCTTGTTTCTAAACTCACAATATTTAATCTGTAGGTGATATACATTGCTCGTAATCCAAAAGATGTAGCCGTGTCCACTTATCATTTCATAAAACCTGCAATGCAAACAGTTGGAATGGATCTTAAATGGGATGATTTTCTGAACGTATACATGTCAGACAAGGGTATGCAATTATTTAACTTTTAATTAAATTCGATTTATTTGATAATGCATGCCGAGTAGAGGCACCTATTTACAACTTGTACAGAAGAATGTGTAGAGGAGCTTCCAACGTGGTTGTTTTTGCCTGGATAAACTGAAATAAGCGCAAAGGGCTCCAAGGCTTAAGCCTACCTAGAAAAGTGTATGACCTAATATTGATATACTCAAGGTCTCACCACAAAATGAGTCGTATCGTAGGTACCATCAAATTAAATCATCAAAATAGATCTTGAATCATGCTTTTTATGAAATTTAATTGTAATCAGTTAAAAGTACTATGCTACTTATAATTCATTATAATATACTTTTTAGTCCAATTTGTATGCAGACAAATATGTTTCATGCAGATTTTCTCCAGTTTATTGTCTTTTGTTTATTTTTTTTTGTTTGCTTATGGCCCATGGTCCAATACAGCAAATTGTACAAACATTGACTAGGTTAAGAAACTGTACCACTGGAACTTCAGTTACTTAACAGACTGGTCTTATGTTGTTTAAGCAAACCACTTTTTCTTAATTTGAATTTTTTTTATTGTTTAAGCTTTCCCTTAAAAATACCTAATATAAGAAATAAAACAAATTGGATTATTACAACATACAATTCACTTTATAATAGAAACAAACATAAAGAAATAAATACAGAACAGAGATGTTGCATTAAAATGCAAAGGTCAAAATCCATACCCTCCGCCACGAACATACATTTATATTTACTTTAATGACATATCCATTCTGTAAAATGATCAAGAAATGTGATATATTATACAAATATTGATTAGGTTCGGGGCAAGTTCCAAATAACCCCGTTAATCCGGAACCTCATTTGATAATTTAAAAACAATGTTTAGATTATAATTATTTAACTATATGAAATTGTATTATTATTTTAATATATTCGTAAGGCATACTTGAATTTTCTTTTTCGTATTAATGATATTAATTATCTATTCATTTTTTATATAAATCTTTTTTTATGAATTATAGACATCCAATGGATTTTAAATTTGTATTTTACTGCATTTAAATTACTTTTAAATCAGTAGTAGATTAGTGTTGGGAAGGTTTTGTCAATTTTATTGTACTTTTGACTTTATTAAAATTTATATGTATCCAGAATAAAATATTGCAAAAATGATGATGACGATGACGACGACGATGATGATGATAATGATGATGATGATGATGATGATGATGACGATAATGATGATGATGATGATGATGATGATCATTATCACTCTATTATCATGATCATTATCATTATTAGGGCTATCATTGTTAATTCCGTATATTTTTAATATGTTTCACTAAAGCAAATACAAAATATGTATGTCCTGAACAATGTAAAGCCATTATGAATTTCATATGACTACTAAGACCGACGAAGAACAGATCTACCGACAAAAGGAAGTAAACTGATTATTGGATACATTTAAAGATTGTTTATTACAATGGGTATCATTGTTTTCAGCGAGTATGGGTCGATGGTCATCTCACGTGCTACCATTCTGGAAATGCCGCAATGATGAAAACATCCTGTTCCTAAAATATGAGGATATGAAAACGGTGTGTTACACAGTATAATTTTTATTGCACGGTTGTCATTTTTCATATAATTTGAAGTGTATCAAATTGATCTCTGATTACATACGTGCTGGAGGACTATTGTTGTCACGACGTGCGATGTTGCGTGTGAGAAGAGTTGCATTCGAATCGAATTTCAACTCGCCACACAGCTTCAATGGCCGAGTTGTATAGGCGTCTGCATATCAAGCAGGTGACCCGGGTTCGAGTCCCGGTTCGGGCGACTTCTTTTTACTCGCAGCAGATTTTCTCATTGTTTACGTTTCTATATACAAAATATACAAGGTATATTTACTTGGCGGATTACACCACTTCTGATTTTATAAAAAGTATGGTTTGAGATCCTGCCTAGCTGATTTATGAGAAATGTATCAAATTGATCTCTGTTTACATGCGCACTACAGGACTAGTGTTGTCACGACGTGCGATGTTGGGTGTGAGAAGAGTTGCATTCTAATCAAACTTGAACTCGCCACACAGCCTTAATGGCCGAGTGGTATAGGCGTCTGTATATCAAGCAGGTGACCCGAGTTGGAGTCCTGGTTGGGGCGATTTTTTTCACACTCAGCAGATTTTCTCATTGTATATATACTGTACGCGTGGACTGTCTTACTTTAAAAGAAAGAATGTTGTCAACTTAGTATGGACTTGTACATCTGTTAATAACTTATGTACTTATGGATAACACGAACCAAGAAGTGTTTCTCTGTGAGTCCTATAAGCAGGGCATACACCACTAAAGTTGTACTCGTCTTCTATTTAATAATAATTAATAATAATAACAATAACAATAACAATAACAATAACAACAACAGCAATAACAATAATAATAATAATACTCCTCTTTGGGTGTGGCCCGAGGATCAATTTGAAAAGAATGGAAATTCATAACGGTGTGGGTTTATCACAATTTTGCAGAAAATCTACTCCACGAAAGTGTATTTGGAGTGCTAATAGTGAAGTGGTCACTCATGTTACTCTCCCTCCTTTAAAGTCACAGCAAAAGTGTGAATGTTCACTCATAAAAATTAGCCCATTGGAAAAGAAGATCACCTAAATGTAAGGTCTACTAGAAAAAGAAGCCCGTGATATGATCTAATGATCTTCATGTAACATTAACTCATAAACATTATTTCTGCAGCCCTCATTCGCAATTTGGCTGTCACCATAACTCTAAAAATACACTAAAGTAATTGATAATTACCTACTGAACTATGTTTATTTCACTATAGAATCCGTTTAGTGCGGTTACTGAAATTGCAAATTTCATTGGCAAGAACTTTTCAGAAGACATTTTAAAGAAGGTACTTCAAAATTTGTCTCTTGAAAAAACAAAAGAGCTCATGGATTCCAAGCACTACCGTAAAGGTTTAGCATCCGAAATTAATGTAGGAGGATTTGTAAGAAAAGGTATTGTAATTAATATGACGATTGTAACGCTTTAACAATGTGCCCATGTTACCTAGGGACATACCAACCGACTAATTAATTGAATGAAACTGCCTGATTTTAAACCAGTGGGTTAGGCGGATAGCCCAGCGTTCGTTTAGTCTGGTTATAAATGTACTTTCGTTAGAGTTTTTTTGGGGAAAGTGTAAACTTCACATTTTTAACACATGTGAAGTACGCTAATTTAAAAAATAAATGTCAATTTTCTAGATTTCATCTTTGGTGGCCATTTTGGCTTTCAAAATGGCCGCCATTTTAAAACTAAAACGTCCTGTGTCGGACTTCGGTCATAAAGCATATTTTTCATATTTTAGTATCAAATGTATGATTTTCATTCCATCCAAATCTGACATTTTAAAAATTCTCAGTTAGCGGCCATATTGGATTCAAAATTGCTGCCGTTTTTAATTAATATTAGATGAAATTATAACAGAAAATAGCTTATACTTATTATCTTAAGAAAACCTATCTGGAATTGTCTGTTTTGAATGATAATGAGAAAATAAAATTCCAGTAATCATACAGGTGGCTATAGCTCATTAATATTCAAATTGTATTCAATATGGACATTAATGGCCCCAAATTGCGAGACTTCCATATCTCTGGAACCAGTGGTCATAGAGAGTTGATTTTTCTTTTAAATTGTTTCGAAGATACATATTTATATTTACTGTAATGGAACATTTCTTCATAAGTGACCGGAAATACGTCAAATGACCTTTGACCCATACTTTACAGAATTTACATATAAAATGGCTGGAACCTCCATATCTCTGCCAGCAGTGGTCATAGAGGATTGATTTTTGGTTAAAATGTTTGGAAGAGACATGTTTATATTTGCTGTAATGAAACATTTTCTTCGTAAGTGACCGGAAGTCCATCAAATGACCTTCGACTTCTATTGTACAGAATTTACTTAAGGTGCCTATAATTTTGTTTGTTATAGTTACTATAATATTCAATTTTTTTGTAAATAATTAGAAAACTTGTTTTGTATCCGTACTTTAATTAATAAAACCCTGTATATCAGTACTTATTATAGTGGTGATTTCAAAATCACCACTATTAGAAGTAGTATAGTTGTGATTCTGGTCTCAAGTTGGCCATAATCATATTTCCATGAAATTGAAGAGAGCATTAGGCACAGGTAATTATCCGGTAGTGGTGAGGGTATACGTCCACTGAGCGACTAATCGACATTCGTATTAAGGCGAATATAGTACATTTAGGCATATAAAATATATTTATTTTCCTACATTCCGTCAGTTAGCTATAATTTTTTTTTCACTTCTTGCACTTATACATTATGCAACTATAAATCATTATAACAAATTTATGACAAAATTTATCATTACATTGTAAGTAAAAATGCAACAAAATTAGTGTCAAACTACAGAGCGACTCTTAAATTAAGATCCTAAAACAGTTCTAGACATAATTTGGAAAAATAGTGAGATGTTTCGGTTACCAAACACCAGTTTTGAATGAAATTAGGTGCAAAAAATAGGAAATTTTAAAAGTAGAGATCAAAGGTCATTTGATGTACTTCCGGTCACTTAGGAAGAAAATTTTTGATTACAGCAAATATAAACATGTATCTTCCAAATAATTTAAACAAAAATCAGCTCTCTATGACCGCTCGTTGTAGAGATATGAAAGTCAGAGGCAATTTAATATGTAAATTCTATACAGTAAATATAAACATGCATCTTCAAAACAATTTAAAACTGGTTCCAGAGATATTGAAGTGTCACAATTTGGGTCTACTAATTTGCATATGGAATATAATTTGCATATTAATGACCTTTAGACAATTCCAGATTGGTTTGCTTAAGATAATAAGTATAAGCTATTTTCTGTTATTTTTTATCTAATATTAATTAAAAACGGCAGCCATTTTAAAATCCACTGAGAATTTTTAAAATGTCAGATTTGGATGTAGTGATAATCAAAGAACACATTTTGACACTAAAATCATAAAAGAACGATGGTTTGTGACAGAAGTTATGGGATTTTTTTGATTAAAAATGGCGGCCATTTTGAAATAAAAAATGGCGGCCAAAGATAAAATCTAGAAAATTGACAACATTTATTTTTGAAATCAGCGTACTTCAAATGTGTTTTAAAAAAATGTTAAGTTTACACTTCCCCCAAAAACCCCAACAAAGGTATATTTTGTGACATTTTAAACCGGACTACTTGTTAGGTGATCGAACCTCCCTCTGCACTCTGGGTGGCCATTAGGACCAAAATAGGCGAAAGAGTGTCGTAAGGATAAACTAATCTCCCGTAAGTACAAATAAATCTCGTAAAGGCAATCTCATCTCCCGTAAATACAAACCCATCTCGTAAAGACAATCTCGTCTCTGTAAGTACAAATGCATCTCCTAAACATAATCGCATCTCCTGTTCTCCTGTAAGTACAAATTCATCTTTAAAAGACAAACACACCTCCCGTAAATACAATACCATCTCTTAAATACAAATTCATTCCTATTAGTATAATTTTGATTCGTAACTCATCTCGTAAAGATAGTTTTGATCGTTGCTTATAAAAATAGACAAATTTTCGTAAGGTCTCTACAGTACAACGCTGTATATTGTATAGCAAATTGAAAGTGCGTATGTACTGTAAATACATTCCATGTCATCTTTAAGACTGAGATAGATGTATACTACGGTCCATTGTTAGCAACTAACATTGCATGGAGATTTCGGGTCATATGTTAGTCTTGAATCATTCCATGCATAACTAATGAAAAGCAGGAAGGAAAAAAAACACAAACTTCCTTAAAAACCGACCTTCACAGCAAAGTGACCAACAGACTGACCGACCAATTAACTTACCGATGGAAAGAATAATATTTCTAAAATTTCTGCTTGAATCGTACCAGAAGCCAAAGTATATAGCATGTTGAACGTTAAAAATAACTGGTCACAACCCCGTTAGCAATGATATGCTGATCCAACGCTGGACATTTTGCAAACGATGAACCAAAGTATTTGATAGCTGGAAACTAACCAAAATTGTTAACCTCGTTATGTTAATATATACATATTACTTTGAACTGCTAAATTTGAAAGGAATTATGGCTATTATTGGGAGATCTTAAGAAAAACCTTGGTCCCGGCCAAAGCAGCGACTTGTGACCTATATTTAACATGGATACTTCATCTGTTTTGCGAAATTATATCCAAGCGCCTAATGTATATCAGTTTATCAATATTGTTAGTCACTACTCTAATGAGTGAGGCCTAACGCATACCGTAACTGAAAACATGACACAATGGACAATAATGCAACTCGTAACCTGCTAAGCTAAAATGCGTCACAGACGTGTCAAATGCTGACAACTTTTGGTGGCTCACTGGTCTGTATACGAGGGGTGACATAAACAACACAGCAATAGGATATCAACTTAAGAGTCGGAATGCGGCTGTACTTACAATCATAGTGTTTCCTCTCGATATACCAACACAAGAAATGTTGTTGTTGATTTTGTTGTTTTGTTGTTGTTGTTGTTGTTACTGATGTTGTTGTTGTTGTTGTTGCTGTTGTTATTATTATTTTCAACATTGTATACAAAATTATCTCTATTTTGTTTAGGTATCATTGGAGATTGGAAAACACACTTCACAGTGGCGCAAAATCAGCACTACGATTCACTTCTCGAAAATGAGTTGAAGTATTCTGATCTTGTAATGCAGTTTGAATAGAAGTCAAATACTGACGAAAAAGATTTGTACAGAGGCTATGGGATTTTGTCAACAAAATAGCATTTTCTTCTAAGCAAACGCTTTTTTTCAACAAAATACTATTTTGCCTCAACAAAATGGTACTTCGGTGGCAAAAGAAACTCTATTTTGTCAACAAACCGATGTTGAGACAAAATGGCAGTCTATTAACAAAATTGCATTTGTTTACAAAAGATAGTTTTGTCTCGACAAATCCGTATACCACAAAGTGCCCCGTACATTTTTTTTTGACAAAATAGAAAATGTCTCAAAGGACGCCGCGGCGTACAATTCAAGTTGGTATATTAGTTTAATGTTTTAATTCCGGATAAACGGGACTCAAGAAACATCGATTCGATTAATCAACTAAATAATGAAGCCTTTTTGATGAAAGTCGTAAAATGTAGAGGGCGACAGATTGTTTTAAACAATTGCCAGAAGGGAAATTATTAAACGCACGCTTGACTTTCATTTCAGATTACAAGCTACGGTAACAGTTTTACGCCCTCAGCTAATGTTGCTCGACATTAGAACTGGGTAACGATGGGAAATGCCCGTTTGATTATTAAAAACATGTTTTGTTGTAGTCCTGAATGAAGAATTTAATTGACGTTAATTGTAGGTTGCGAATCAAACCGTTACCCACTCGGCTTACTTTCAGTCGGCAACAGAACTGAGTTTTAGAAGAAAATAACAATTATTAACCTGTTTTGATTTAATTTGGTATTAATTTTTAATGAAGATTTCAGGAAGTTGATAGCGGCCGCCGTCCCTGTTGAGTGAGGGTTCAGTGGAACACCGCAGACCCAGCTGAACTTCTTCGGAAGTGTCACAACACATCCACCGACATCACGTTGTACATTCCTTTGATTTGGACAATGTGATAATTATTGATCAGGACTCTGATTGGTTCATTCACATGAACATATATATTTGGAAGAATTTGAAACCATCCTCAAGTTTCGAGGACCTATAGTTGCAAAGATATGAAAGTGCACATTATTATGTAGGCCAAAGGTCAGAAATGATATTTCCGGTCATTTTTGGGACACAACTTCCATTATGTCAAATATAAACATTGGTATTCTGAATAAATTGAGACCAATTACAAGTCTGTAGGACCAGTAGTTACAAAGATATGAAGGTACACTTACATATAGGTCAAGGGTCAGAAATGGTACTTCCGGTCATTTTTTCGGCAAAACTTCCATTAAGTCGAATATGAACATGTATGTTCTGGATAATTTGAAACCAACTTCAATTTTCTAGGACCAGTAGTTACAAAGATATGGAAGTGCACTTTATTATATATGTCAAGGGTCAGAAATGACATTTCCGGTCATTTTTTGGGCACAACTTCCATTATGTCAAATATAAACATTGGTATTCTGAAGAAATTGAGATCAATTACAGGTCAGAAATGGTACTTCCGGCCATTTTGTCGGCAAAACTTCCATTAAGTCGAATATAAATATGTATGTTCTGAGTAATTTGGCACCAAAATGAATTCTCTAGACCCAGTAGTTGTTAAGATATGATATATTTTATATATTTATGATTTTAACCTTTGACCTTGAATTTTTACCTTTCGCCACATTTTCAAAATGTGTTATCAGGCCAAAAATTATTTCTTGACCACCCTAAACCAATTTTTTAAGTCAAATTCTCTGGACCTAAAAGTGCATACAAAAGTTGATCTAGCTACTAGAGTATGCTACAAAAAGAGAAAGAGAATCTTTAAACATGGACCAAATACTAAAGAGGTAGTGTATCAATTGTATTCAACGTTATGATAATAAACAAATACAATACTGCCTTGTTTTTCCAATTTAAACAAAATATACTTAACAATGACTAAATAACAATTAAATTACATATATAATATATATCTTAAATAAAGATTATCTGCTTGATAAAACATTTCTGTACAAAATTGTTATAAAGTTTCAGCTATTCGAATATCTAATGAAGAGATTCAGACTGAAACAGATGGTGTTGATGGTCAGCAAGATGATGACGTAGATGAAGATAATAATCCTCTGTCAAGAGAAATGGAATCATCTGATGATGAGGACAGTGATCATGATTGAGAATGAAATACAAGAGAAACGTGTTTGAACTGGTCTATTATAGGTATTATCTGGGTGTCTTACAGGAAATTGGGTGGACTCAAACAACCTTTAAAACATATCATTAGATTCATTAGATATTCCATGTTTAAAGGTTCTCATGGTGTTTAACTGGTACAAAAATGTTTAATCAAGCTGTAAATCTTTATTTAGTATATATAACATATATAACATAGATATAATTTAATTGTTTTATTGATCGTTGATTACTTTTGTTTAAATTAGTAAAACAAAACAGTATTGCATTTGTATTATCATGACATCGATTAGAATTGTTTTTTTTTTTTAATTCACAAATATTTACAGTGGTCCCTTTACAAGAAGTATGATCAATTAACATTAAATTACATGTTATATATACTGATTAGAATTGTTTGTTCTTTTGTATTTATTCCATTTTTAAAGGTTCTTATATATCGCTCAGAGCCAAATACCCCATCTTATTTACAAACCCCAGAAAAATCCAGTC
>JAOTQE010142946.1:0-11589 GCA_025631205.1 Nesometra sesokonis | reverse complement strand
CAGCCCCCCCCCCCCTTTCCAAAAGTCTGGATCCGCCCCTGCTATTGGTTTTTAGCCTTCTCAGATTATTATATTGTACATTGTTTCCACCATGGTGAAATGCCATGGTACGGTGAAGCACTGGCCTTTTTTTTTGTAACTTGGGTTTAAAACTGAACAATAGTAGATGAAGTATATGATTAACTGCAGTACATACAGTATTGTAGTAATTGATAAATGTAAAGTTTGTGTTTTAGAAAATAAAACCGCTTCAATGCTCATGTTTTTGGGCAAATAATAGAATTTTAAGAAATAACAAAAATTGACTTTGTGTAAAAATGGTTTTAAATATGGAATAACTTTTTGCTCAAAGTGGAAGAACGCTGATAATAACTTACACAGTGGGGAGGCTATGCATCAGAGTAGTGTAAAAACAGTATTTCTAGTTTGCTTGTTTATGAGCAACCACCATAAAGAACTATATAAACATGTCACCATACTGCAGTAGGAGTGACCCTATTGAAATGGCAAGTTTGTGTTTATAAGTCAACTGCACATGTTGTCTGATGGTACATGAAAACAGGTCACTTGTGCCGCTGTCGCACGCAAGTATCTCAAGTGTCACAATTTAGCACATAGCTTTAAGGGGCATATCCAGGAATTGCTGAGGAGGATGCTCGAACCTGGGTTGGATTTTTGACAAGAACAAAAATTATTGTCACCCCATTGGCACGTCTTTATAGTGCAAGTTATGATTTTGTGGTGTTTTACCTCACAGTCTAGTCCTTTTCCACTAAAGGGAGGGGGTGCTCGAGGCCCAGATTTTCACATTTGTGTCCTAATTTTGTTTCTGTCTCCAAAGTGGGGTGCATCCTAAACACACCCTGGATACATCACCGCTTTTACATTATGCACCAACAGCTTATTTTAGCCAAATGATGGCTCTATATTCACTTCTCAAACTAAAAATAAAATTGATTGCACGTTTTACAACATAGTCACTACCAAATATCAGGTCTGATTTTGTTTTTGATAGAAAAACTGTTTTTCGTTTGCCCTACACTAAAATTGCTAAGGACTAAGGACAAACAGGTAACTTGTGTAGGCCTCATCTGTAGATGTATTAAATTAAATTTTCTTGTCTTTAACCAGGTTAAGGAGTTAGGTGCTGTTGTATATAACTGCAGTTGTATTGCTCAAGATATGTCTAAAATATTTGAAGTTTATTGGAAACTAGGTGAGAAGGGCGCCACCGTTCCGTCAAGCTGGCCGTCAGATCTGAAGACAGACTTTAATTTTAAGAACCCTATGCATGTTCCTTTCAATGATACTGATGCTAGGGTCGTACTCTCGGTAAGACTTGGCTGCTCATTTTTACTTCAATGGTTTATCAAATAAAAATGCATCAAACCTACGAATCTGCATGCACATTTTTCCAATAAACAGTGAAGTTATGTTAAAAATATGCATATATTTAACATCTTATAACTCATCAGAATGTCGAATGACCACCAATTTTATTTCATATTCTAAAGCTTATGACCTATAGATATGATATCATGACCCATCGAGGTTGATTGTAACTTGACTTTGACATCTGAATTTACAAAAACTTTTTAATATGTATTATGTAACATTTTTATATTAATGTGAGCTTATCTCAATAATTCTTCAAAAATTTGGTATGTGTTATACGATGTAATACAAAAACTATTACGTTAATTTTTTATTTTGATGATCATAGTTCAAAAGTGGATTAAATGGCAGTAGGTGAATATCTGGCTTATCCATGCTCAACCAAATTTATGCAAAATCCAAAATTTTATAGCATACTGTAGAAGTTGGTCTATGTTTAATAGCTCCAAGGTACTTGTCTCTCACTTTGGCTCATTTTGGTCACACCAAATCATTACGGTCATTGTCATTTTTTAAATATGATATTTGTTTAGGCACATGGATAAAAGAGTGTCAATAGTAAATAACCACTGTGCTATTTGGTAGATGGCAATCAATTGATACAAACAGACCACTATCACGTAACCAGGGCTGAAAACTATCATTTTGGATAGTATCTGTTGATTCGAAATAAAGCTAGCTACAGTATGGCATAAATTTATTTTTATTTTTTTGTGGAAATACTGTGTTTGTTCTTTTTAATGTCTTTAGAGCTCGCCTCCTCCGTTTTGTCCGCAAGGTAGGGTATCTGACATTGATGCCATTCTCCATGTCATAGACACAGCTAAGAAGTTTATTAAGGTTGCCGTTATGGATTACTTACCAATTATACCTGAATATATGCGAGGAGAATCTGAACAAGTGTAAGAAAAACTTAGTCTTGGTTCAAGAAAGTCATTCATCTTAATTTTTGTAATAACAAATTCATCTGGCGCCAAAGTGTAGGAATTGTGTCCCAGTGTACTGCCCAATCACTACCAAAAGAACCCCATTGAAACAAGTCTTTAAACTTATTGAGTTATCCTTGTTGTATCACATCAAAATATTCCATACAATCTAATACTATTTTAAAGGATCCCATTGAAACAAGTCTTCAAACTTAATATCAACATTTGATGTGTTTATGTATGAAAACTTGGTTTTGATCGCCCATAAAACAATCTAAAAATAGACATATAAAAGACAATAAATCTCAGAAAATCTGCATGAAGGACACTTTCCTGCATTAAAACAGACATAAAAAGTATATTATAATGAAGTAGATGTGCCATAGTACTCATAATTGATTAAATTTAAATTTATTTAAAAATTGACACCTTTTTATCTTAATTTGATCTCGCCTACCATGAGACTCATTTTGTGGTGAGACCTCAAATAATATGGTCTATCCAATAATAAGATCTCTGCATATGTGTAGATATGCTGGACTCATTAAACAAAATGTCCCCGTACATGGTTGACTGGCCAAATAAGCGAGTATCCTATTCTCGTAAAGTTATACGTCAAACAATATTGATATTTATTATCACTTCAATTTATAGGTTGTGGCCTGTTATTCATGGATGAATGAAGAGTGGGAGATGAAGGGACTTGTTCTCCCAGTGATAATTCAGTGTTGGGGGGGGGGGAAGACAGTTCCCCCTAAAATGTCACATCTACTATAAATCAGATAGATTGACTTTTATTATGTTGCTATGGTTATCACCTAGGGTACCGGAGCACCTCCCTTTCCAGTACTAAAACAATAAAAAATAAACAGCATGTAAATATGGTAAATATAAATATTTTGGCCCTGAAGAAGAAAAAGGGCCAGAATATCACAAATTAATAGGTTATCATGTCGCCTCTGCTGTTATTGATGATCGACTTCGACTGGAGCTGCCATCAAGGGCGGTATCACTGTCAATTGATATTAATATATCATTTTAATTTATAGGTTCTGGCCTGTTATTGATGATCGACTTAGAAAAGCTGCAGTAGAGCGTGGTATTCATGTTCAAGTTCTCGGCAGTATCTGGAACCATACCTCACATAGAATGCTTCCATACCTTCGATCATTGAAAGTTATAGATGAAATTTATGAGAATAAAATCGATGTGGTAAGTGACATATCTTATTACTTTAGTTTGGGTACACGGGGCAGATTGCTATAAGTGGGTTTTAGACAGTCTTAATATTAAGATCATCTTTAATTGTGATGTCACACATGATCTTTATATATAGACCATTGCTATACCATTGTCCTAGCAGTTAATGGTCTTAAATATTAAAGCCTACACATAGGAGGCTATAAATGGTCTTAAATCACTTACAATATGGTGTCAGCATTATGAGGCCACTTTGGCCTTGGTGTCCCATATTTTGAGTAATAAATAAGGATACAGTTAGTACAAAATGGCCTCAGGTGACCTGTTTTGTACTACTTAAAATCAAACCAAAAATATGAGGTCCCACCACAAAATGAGTCGCATTTGTAGGTGAGATCAAATTGAGACAATCACCAAAATGGGCCTGAAGTCATTTTTTGGTAAATTTAATTTTAATCAATTATGAGGACTATTTTATGCCAGTTTTCATGCTGGAAAATGTCCTTCATGCAGATTTTCTGTTATTTAAAGTCTCTTAATTGTTTGTTTTTAGATTAATTTATGGGCGATTTTCTCAAAACCCTATTTCCATTCATGAAAATTTCAAAAAGCTCATATATTTGGATGTACTTATCCAATGAATGTCATTTAAAGTTTAGATTACAGCATATATTTTGCTCTGTTACAAGGTACCAATAACTCACTTTTGGATTTCCCTACCATGAGACTTATTTTGTGGTGAGACCTCACAGATGGCCTTGCCCCTACAAAGCCCAAATTCGAGGCCTGATTTAATATATTTACATATTCATTTAAAAAATAAGTCACTCTTAGAAGAATTTGATTTATTTTTTAGTTGATAAACAAGAAATAATCTTTACAGAAAAGCACAGAAATCAAACATGTTTCTATTTTAGCCGTTTAATTGTTTTTAATCTGTATATTACAAGATCATCCGAATTATTTCAAAAACTGCAGTTCCATCGTTTTAACACACTATTATCATCCTATGTGCAATTTATAAGTATAAAATATGTAAAAAAAAGTTTCTGACAAGCTAAGGTTGAAATTGAACATCAGCCTATGAATGAATCCTCATTAATGTAGTTTTGGAGAGAAAAAAAATTGTGTTATCAATAGGTTAGATCTGGCACTTCAACCACAAACTCAGTACATAAATGTGTCAGTGGCTGTACAGATGTTAGGCCATCGGGGCTACTCTCAGTTAACAGCTGTTGCTAATTCGGAAACATAAACTAGCCACTGAGAAGGTTTTTTTTTAAGATAGTGAATGCTTATTGGTCACCATTAGTTGATGACACATGCCAATTTGGTTTTAATGCATGGGCCATATTATTTTTTATGCGATTTAATCAGGTTTTCCAGACGTTTCTTAGTAAATTTTTTTCTCTCAACTCTCTTTGAAGTATATATGCTACCGCGACACTGCTTTCCTTTATCGCTGGTGCATCTTGTTCATATCTGAATAGAGGTGCAGTGCGAAAAATTTTCTTTTTCTGAATAATTTTTACCTTATAAAATGACGGCATTTGATGACTTAAGAACTCTTTGTTTTATATATTTTAGAAATTGTTCAGAGTTCCAATATACACAGATGAGCAGAGAAAGATACCATTCACAAGGGTCAATCATAATAAGTATATGGTGACAGATAATGTTGCATATATAGGTAAGTTGTATTAAATTGTTGAAATATATTACAATTAATAAACACAGTGTGTAGTGACCCAGTAGTAAAGCAGAAGCACCAAAAACTATAGAGTTTAAAGTTCTTTATGTTTAACCTTATTTATGCCATTTTATTACTTTAAGAAAAATTTGACATTTATAGCGCTATTTCATAAAGATCAGAGCTTCAGATTTTGTACTGTTGAAAAAAATGTTCTAGACTCTGAAACGTAAATACACTATCCAGAGACAGACCCATAAAAAAAAACAATGAAGAGGATTCAAACACAACCGTACCTTTTCCTTGCAATTTAAGCCGCAAGGCCCACCTGGACATTATTCACAAGTGCCATAGCAGTGTTTGGCATCTATGCCTACATACAACATAGTCTATCAGAAATAAATAAGTTTTAACAGAGATCGAGTCAGCAGATCAATATTGCATGGCAGGTCATTCCAGTCCTGAAGTGCAGCATAAAAAAATGTCCAGCGATGCCAGGTTATGAGTGAGTTGATTGGTGCCAAATCCTGAAGCAAAGAATTATTACCAGAACTGAGATTAGTGTGCCTTGAGTAATGTAATGGTAAACAGGCTGATAAATATCTGGAACCAGACGTCCGATGCACATTGAAATACGCAAGAACAGAATTTGATTTTTTAGGTGGATACTAAAAATATCAGTAGATTGCTTTTGTGAAAAATGTATATGCGAACTCTACACCACATGCAAAATTATGCCATTGTAGCTATGATGTCATTCATATGCATCAGTGGTGGAGCTGGGGGGGGGGGGTGTTCAGGGCACCCCGTCGGGGAATATTCACCCTTTTTTTGGGGGGGTAAAACCAAAAAAAATATTGTATAAATGACCCTAAAAATAGAAAATAGACATACAAAGGGCAAAACAAGCTACAAGGACACAGGCTACGAGGACAATCCATATAAGTACCATAGTACTCATTATTTATTAAAACCAAATTTCTCAAAAATGTGATTTCAGACCTCACATTTTGATGATTATCTCAATTTCATCTCACCTATGATGCGACTCGTTTTGTGGTAAGACCTGACATTTACTGTGATTATGATTCTTTGCAGGAACATCCAATTGGGATGGAAGTTACTTCACATTGACCGGTGGGATCGGTCTTATAGTTAACAACACTGCCTCAAATCCCAGAGATCCTGACACCCTCCAGAAACAACTACTAGATGTATTTAACCGTGACTGGTATTCCGAGTATGCAGAAGAACTCACTATATGCTAAGCATCATTCTTGCAATTGTAGCTCTGTTTTCTCTGGTGCTAATGTTTACTTTGTGATGAGGTATGGGATCAAAGTCAACAGCTCATCCTAAATATTATTTTAATTTGCCATGTCTAATTGTCGGTTTACTGTTGTATTGACATTTCATAGTGATTCCATCAAATCACAATTAAAACTGTTGTTGATTATCTCAAATTCACTGCCACTTTTTTAATGAAACCAAGATGGGACAAGCCACAAACATTATAGAATCATATAGGACAAACTATCAGTAATATAGAAATCATAGATTGCTATATTAGGCACAGATTTGACGGAGGGCCCACCCCACTTCAGACCTAGTCTCATGCATTAAGATTGAAACTAATTTGAGTGCTCACTCACATGCTCAAAATGTAAATTCATGCATTTAATAAAAACTACATTATACTACAAGCCTGTTTGGTTTGCCAGAGGATCTTCCCCTCCGGGAAATGGTATAGGGTTTTTTGACAAGGGTATAGGATATTTAAAAAAAAAAAAGTTTTATGGTGCTCACATTTTTTTTCTCGGATTTGATGAGTGAAAATCCAAAATGATGCCATAAGATTTCATAATTTTCCAAATTACCAATTTTTTTCTCTTTGACCATAAGCCAAAATCTTGCCCATGCCAAGCATGAAAACAAATTTCAAAATAATCTCTTTCAAATTTTTTTGGGCATTTATTCTAAGTCGCCTGTTTTCCTTGCAACTTTGTCCTGCACAGCAGTGGGAATCGCACTGTGCATGGTAAGGGGTAAAACTAAATATTGGTACTGTGTTACTTTAGATTGTATGACGATTAGCATGAGATAAGAAAATGTTAAATTAGCAAGTACCTTGCTCCTGTAAAAACAGTGTTAACTAGCATAAGTAAAAATAGTATAATTGTAATTTTATACCATTGAAAATTACTATCAGTCGTATAAGCCGCCCTCTCATCTCACAATGTATAACACTCATACAGATAATTTCATCCTTAATATGTTGTCTTTCCCTCTCTGTTTGAAATTTATGATAGGTGTAGATACTTGTTTGATACTTGTTTGATTGTAATGGGTCAGCGAAAATCCAAAGGCCCTTCAGTGCATGATTATAGTGTAATTATTATTATGTTGGGTATTACAAGAAAATACAGATTATAACAAAATGTGGCAGAGCCAAACCAATAAGACATAAGTCGGGAAATTGAAAATTGAGCTTTTTATGGGTTATAAAACTACACATTATTATCTTTAACATGCAAAAAAATCAGTTTCATACAATGTTTCCTTGCGAAGTTATGAACAATCGAAGTCCAAACATTTAAAATGTGAGTTTTTAGAAAACTGCATTTGAAAATTGTTTATCCGTATACATTGACTAAGCAATGTCATTTTAAATTTCTTTTTTACAACTTTTTTTTATCATATATCTGAAAATTGTTAAGATAGTATAAAAGTTGAATGTATGAACTGTATATTTTTTAAATATAATAAAGTTTTAAGAAACTGACCATTTTTAAATTTCAGTCTATTGTGGAAACTAGCATTGCGAGTTGTCTCAGTTGGTTTGGCTCTGCCACAAATACTTTAGGATGTAATTATGGTGGGTGGAGGTGGGCGGGACTACCCATCGTAAATATATTCCATCCACCCTAAAGCTTATTTAAAGTTTAGTTTTAAAACATAAAGATATGATTGAGAACAGATATCAATAGGAAGAGAATTCCAGAGTTTGGCTGCCTCGACATACAGTGAGTTTTAAACAACGTAGTATGACCCAAAACCCTGTAAAGCCTGTCAGTATGCTTGAAGGACCTGGGGAAAACACTGATTTAGATACAGATCTGTATCATAGAATTTTTAAAATGTATTCAAATGAATTGTTTGTAGATCTACTAAAATTACCTTAGATTGAATATTAGTTGAATTACATAATCAAATTAATAAGAAATTCTTCGCTAGAAATGGCGATCCATTTTAATGTTTGTTTAAAGTTTGTAAGAAATGTTATATATTTTTTGTTCATTTACGCCAAAGAACTTTCACTAAACACGTTTGTAGTTATGTATATCTTACAGTACTGTTTATATACTGCATTACCATTTTAACTATGTTTTAATACTTTGTTAATATCTTTTTGTAATTGCTTTTTATAACATTTTTTATAATGGTTGATATTTATATAACCCACCCTTCATGTTAGGAATTTAGGTACTGTACACCTTGTATCTTGATTTATACTACACTAAGATTTTAAATTGTAAATTTTGTTTTAGGTTTTTGTACTATTCATGATTTTAAATTAGCAATAAAGAAAAATGAATTTATGAAAATTTGATTGTTAAGATCTAATACCTTTACGTCATAATTCAATTTATCAGTCAAATGTCTATTTCCCTGTGGTCTTAGAGTTATTAAATACAGTATAATGGTGTGGAGGCATTGTTCTTTGTTTGAGATAACTGTATGTCCGAATTTATCAGTTTTGCGTCTTCAAGGTGGATCTAGGGTTCGGAGAGTTATGAAGGGCCTGAAAAATGATTTGATTTCGACAACCAAAAAAAAAAACAAGAAGAAAATACAGTACACACGAGTAAAAAATATGCCCTGCTACACGTCACAATTACATTTAGGCCTACTGTTTTTTGTTTTTTGCCGTTGCAGCCGAATAAAATTATTTTTAGGGAGGCGATTAAGCCTGTTAACCACCCCCCCCCCCCCCAAAAAAAACAAAAAACAATCCGCCCAGGGGTCCTCGCTTCAGTTATAAGTAGCCTACTTCGCTCATGAAGTTTATAATCTGTACGTCTGTCGGTTGTTCAGGAAATGTGATACTGTATGTTTTCCAGAGCTCCCAAACTGGAAAACCAGAAATCCTGGAGATTTTGTCGACCAGCGTTTTGAACTGTTTTCGGGTATGGGCATCTAAAACTGAAATCAATTAAACGACAATGCTTTGATTGTTACAAGCAATAGTGCCTTACTATTAAGTGTGTAGTATATTTAGTTCCATACTTGACGAACTTTCAAAACACATTTAGTTTTCATATTAATGAAAAAAGTACTATTATTACTAGTATTTTTTCATTCACATTGCTAATTTACTAAAATTCCTGGAGGTAATCATGAAAAATTCAAATTCCTGGAGAAAACTGGGTATTCCTGGATCCCATGAGATCAAGTGAAACTCCTGAAGACTCCAGAATAACCCTGGAGATTTGGGAGCCCTGTGTATTCAGTTAACTAGATTGGCCCAAACATCTCTACTACTGTATAAACTTTAAAGTTGGTTCGCATGCAAGTTTTTCCGAGAAAGTCTATTGGTTTATTTCGTTACAGTTTCATAGCCAGCATGAGGCAGACGAGGTGGTCACCTCGTCTAAAATTTTCAAAATTTAACTTTTAAGGTGGACTCATCATCCCTGGAATTCTACATGACCCCCAGACGCCTTGTCTGTTATTCAAATATGGCTACGGCCCTGCGTTAGTATCGTCTGTCGGTCATCAGTCGCGCGATTGGTTGGTCAGCTGCTGACTAAAGAAGTACAGTATGTTATTAAGATGTTCTTGTTTGTATTATGTATATTCTGAGCAATTTGACACAAAAAACAAGCTTTACGACCTTTGGTTCTCTTAGTATGAATCATACCTCCCAGTGCCATTGAATTTTGACCATAAATATTTGGCCAAAAAAGCAAACTAGAAGGCTGGAAGCAAATTTTGTAAATAATCACATATATACCAATAAGAAAATGCAAAAATGACTTTATGAACTTTGTCTAAGGTCAAAATATAAAAAGCCTCTTATAATAAAGGGCCGCGGTATACCGTATTTTGTTCATCTGGCGCCTGTGTAAGTTTGAGACTGACCTCCAAGCAGTACGGTAATGAATACTAATGTTAATTTAAACTAAAATCAGTATTTATTATTGTATACTCTAAATTATATTCATATAATGTATTGGTAAGAGGAATTTTTTCATTAAATTGTAATGTAATCCAGCAAAAAAATAGTAAACATGGTATGTAGCGGAGATATTTTCTAGGCCTAAGCGATCCGCTGGTAATTGACATAATAGAAAAATGATTATGCTAGCATCATCAACAGTCTTATTTAACAAAAATAATGTAATAATGTTATTTGTGCCCTGATGTTACGTCATCAATGATGTACAGGCATCGATTCCCATTTTGATAATGGTTGCAGAATCATCAATTCATCCATATCTTTTAAGATGTCCACGTCCTACAAATAAAAAATTATAAAGCTCAGTAGAAGCGATAATATAAGATACAGTTTAGTATATCTTCAGGGGAAGAATTAAAGGGGGAGAGGATCCACCTCCTCCCCCTTTCGTGAAATACAATATGTCAATATTATTAACATTGTCTATAAAACGAAAAATATTCAGCAATCATAAGACAAGACTTGATCCCTTGACACGCCCTGAGACCATTTTCCAAAATTTCCCTTTGGATCATGCCCCCGGAACTCCCTAAAACCTTGATTCTCTACCGCCCCACCCCTTTTTCAAAAGTCTTCATCCACCCCTGATCTTTATTAGTGAACCATGTTTCAAGAGGTTCGCAAGTCCGCGGCAATACAACGTAAAACGTCAAAACACTGCGAAGATATGCAAAATGCATCAAAGGCTATAGATATTTTCAAAAAAAGTAAATTTTGTTATTAGTCATTCTAAGGTACTCACCAGTTTGCTTCGTTTTCTTCTGTCATCTTCGAGAACTTTTGGACAATGTTTTGGTATTTTGAAATCCTTATTTGTTCGTGATTGCGATAACTTTACAAAGTTTTTGTATTTTCCTATCTGGACGACAGGGCCTAGAAGAAGATTAATATTATGATTTCGTCTTCTTTTATGAAAAATGTTATGTGTTTACGATTAAAAAAGTTTATAAAGATGGATGCAATTGAAGATGATAACAATGTGATGATAATTATGAAGATGCTGATGATGAAGACGGCGACGACGATGATGCCGATGATGATATGACAATGGCGATGATAATAACGATGACGGTGGCGATGAGTATGATGATGAAGATGACAGGGGCGGATTTATGGGGTCCTAAGGTATTTGCACCCCC
>JAOTQE010142935.1:0-11589 GCA_025631205.1 Nesometra sesokonis | reverse complement strand
GACTTGAGCATATTAATTTACTTTACCCTATATAGGGGCCTAGCCTTGGCTGTTCTCATCTTGCCGAGCTTGTGGACTTGGAGACTTTCTTTGGGCGACCAAAGTCAACACTGTCAATTATAACATCTGAAGTTTTAGAAATTATATACACATGAACACGGGCACTAGCTGACGGATTTGGAGAAACCTTGGTGCCAAGGTTCAATTTTTGAGAAAGGTGCACGACTTAAAAATTGTATCGAGTTTATAGACGGAACAGTCCGTCCAATATGACGTCTAAAACGACATCAAAGAGTATGTTTCAATGGACACAAGAGAGTCCATTCCCTCAAGTTTCAATCAATTGTAAGCCCTGATGGCATGATTTTAAATTTATATGAGCCAATGGAGGGCAGGATACATGACTGCGCACTCCCAAGGGAAAGCAAAGTCATGGATTTTTTGAAAGGGTCCGATTAAGTGACAGAGATGGGTTACCATACTGTATTTATGGTGACCCGGCTTATCCTGTAAGAAACTATATAATATCACCATTTAAACAGGCAAATCTGTCAGAAAAACAGGAGTTGTTTAATAAGAAGATGTCATGTCAGGCAATGCGTTGAGTGACAATTTGGGAAGATTTTTATCTAATTTTGCGTTCTTAGATTTCAGAAAAAAAATTAAATTTTTGTTGCAGCCAGTAGGCAAATATTACATTGTTGGAGCATTGTTAACAAATTGTAATACGTGCCTGTACAGCTCCCAAACATCCAATTACTTTAATCTAGAACCCCAACTTTAGAAGAATACCTACAAGGTTAAAACGTATCTAATTCCAAATTCCCACTCAACATCTTGTCTCACACATGACAACTGGTCAATTTAAATCATATTATTAAATTACATTTAAGGTGATTCAACAATTACAAATGCACGGGGATATGTACAGGGGTAGGACCTTGGAAAGCAAGATAATGATAAGTTTGCCTATTGCTTTGATGACATTGGTTAGTGTTCCGGTACCGCAAACTTTCCGTTTTGAAACAGTTTTTTAAGTTAATCCAGATAATAAGTCTGCTGATCAATATAGACTAACAAAGGCAACCATGAAACTTTTTTATTTGTTTGTACCCTGTCGGTTTGTAACGCATGTTTCGTGATTGTTAAGAAGCAGAGCTTCGTATTACTGTGTTTCGATTAAAAAGTCTAATTTTCTGTTGCAACTTTTTTGTTTGTTTGGTTTTTGTTTTAAATTGTCATCTTAATCCTGACGTCCAAAGCAGTCATACTTACAATTAACTGTCAGTGTTGTGAAGTTTCTAGCAGTATTTTCACCATTTGTGGAAACTATACAACATGAATTATGTTACAAATATCGTGCTGCAGTTGCTGCGGTAATACATTTACGAAAGTATAAGTTAATTAGATAAAATATAATAATAAAAGAAGATAATAAAAGATAATAATAAAAGATAATAATAATAATAATAATAATAATAATAAATAATAATATAATAATAATATTAATAATAATAATATATAATGATAACGATAACGATACCAATAACCATAACCGTAGCCATAACCATAACCATAACGATAATAATAATAGGTTATTTCCCCACGACATAACAACGCCCACGCCTTAAGCCTAATAATAATACCCTGTTTAGAAAGCGTGAGGTAGATCTCATCCTGTATGTGGCGAGAAAACTCACTGTTGAATGTGACACGAAATAAAAAAAAGTAGAAAATAATAATACTATCATTGGATACAATAAATTAGCCATTAGTTGGATGATAGTCATAGGATTATTCTCAACTGGATTTTTATTTGAATCAGATGTTGACCAAGCCAGTCCAGATAATACATGTTTTTTTTCAAGTACGAAGTAAACCTCAACCTTGCTTCATTGCAAACATTATGGAGAGTTAGAACTATTTTTCATAGAATTGTAAGTATGTTAAGTGTAAGA
Organism: Nesometra sesokonis; assembly: GCA_025631205.1. Taxonomy (NCBI): domain Eukaryota; kingdom Metazoa; phylum Echinodermata; class Crinoidea; order Comatulida; family Antedonidae; genus Nesometra; species Nesometra sesokonis. The sequence continues at coordinate 9,631 of JAOTQE010142935.1, read as the reverse complement.
AATATTTTAAAGCCTTGATCAGAAGCTCTCGATCCACGTGTCTTATATTTTTCTTTCGTTCTATTTCTATTCCAGTAAATTTATATTTATCAATCAAAATCAATATCTTATAAATATTATAGTGATGAAAATAAATGTCGTATTACCATGTAAATTTATAATTTTATAAAATATTGGTTAAAATATTAATCAATACAACATAAATTTGTGGTTCGAATGATTGAAATTGCAAATAAAATAGAAAAGGACAATAGGATGTCTACCTTGATTAAAAATTAATAGGCCTATATAATAATAACAATACAGATAAGAACAATTTAATCAGGATAATCAAAATTTGAGATATCGAGCTGTGAGAGCACTTTTAATAAAACGTAACACTGAGGTCTAAAAAAACAATTTAAACACAGTAATGTAACATTTATACTTAAAATTGACCGTCAATGTTTCGAAGCCACTGGCAGAATCTAAATTTTGTCTGACAATGATCTACAATAACCTTATCCTCAAATTTAGCGTTAGTTATATCAAGACTATCTATATAAGTAATTAAGATTTTTTTTTAAAAATTGTAATTTTAACACTAACATCATCATCAAATATATTTATTAATGCAGATACTTACAATTAACTGTAAGTGTTGTGAAGTCACTTGCAACATTTGCACAACCTGTGACGATAACACATGTAATCTAAATCACCTACTTCAACGTTAGCTATAACAAGACTATTATCAAGGGCTGCATGCAGGGGAAAGGAAATAACAAATAGAGAATTGGACATCAAACTAGAGGAAGTAAGATTTATTTTTAGTTGTTAGTCAAACTCAGGGAAAAGTGGCCCAGAAATTTAAAAAGAACTTTTTTTGTCAAATTCAAAGACATAAATTCAGTCGGCATAATTGGGGGAAAATTAGACCATGTAAAGTCTCTGATCAGGAGTTAGAGGTTAAAAAGAAATCTAGCATACTTACAATTAACTGTCAGTGTTGTGAAGTTACTTGCAACATTTACACCAACTGTGACGAAAACACACCTATAATAATCTGCATCAGCTACTTCAACATTAACTATAACAAGACTATTATCACCATTGGATAAACTGAATCGACCATTGGTGGTTTGCGTTCCTGTAGACACAATTATATCTCCAACCTGATCTCCATCTAAATTAGATTTTCCCCAACCAATTGAAGATAATACATCACCTGGTGCTAGTGTGTATTCACAAGTCAACGTAGCCGTTTCACCAACTTTAACCGTATCATTACCGGCTGTCACAGACCTAGTTTGTGCACTTGTACCTGTGACTAAAATAAACAGTACTGTAGTGTTAATTGGAAATGATGTAATTAATTTTATTTTTACAATGTTGTGCGCTGATAATCTGATGCATTATTTTTGGTCCAATTAGTGTATCATAGATCTATTCAGTCCATCCACCAGCCATCCATTCAAAAGTGGATAGCTGGTGATGTATACCACATCTGAACCACTTTGTAAAAGATTAAATATACTGTAAATTAATGACTTACACAAAATGCAAATTTTGATTATCCAGATATTACATTGTTACTATCTGTATTGTTATTAGTACCGTATATAAGCCTATTACATTTTAATAAAAAAAAACATGGCAACGTCATCTGTTTTCTTTTGCCTATTGTCTTTGTCTATTTTCATTCTCAATTTCAATCATTCGAACCGCAAATATATGTTGAATTAATATTTTAACCAATATTTTATATAATTTTAAATTTACATGGTAATACGACATTTATTTTCATCACTATAATAATTATAAGATATTAATTTTGATTGATAAAATAAATTTACTGGAATAGAAATAGAACGAAAGAAAAAGATAAGACACGTGGATCGAGAGCTTCTCATCAAAGCTTTCAAATATTTTTTAAAATTCTCTGGAAAATAGTTCCAACTCTCCATAATGTTTGCAATGAAACAACGTTGAGGTTTACTTACAGACTCGGAAAAGCAGAAAAGCAGTACTATCTGGACTGGCTTGGTCAAAATCTGATTTAAATAAAAGTCCAGTTGGCAATAATCCTGTGACTATCATCCAACTGATGATTAATATATTATATCCAACGATAATAGACCTAGTATTATTATTTTCTTTTTTTATTTCTTGTCACATTCTTTTGTACAACTCGTATGAAATCTCATAACTATAATTTACGTAGTCTCTGCAAGCCACGACATTTTGATATTCCTTTTGTTCGACTTAAAACTTCTGGATTTTTTATTTCTGACTCTGGGCCAAGGGTGTGGAATAGACTTGATGACAAATTCGAAAATATCATGTCTCTGAAAACATTTAAATTTAATCTTAAAAAACAACATCTTATTTCGCTTTACAACGGATAGGCATTGTACGTTGGACTGAAATTAATTGTTTTTTTTAATAACTCTATTCTATTTTTTTATATACTTTCAAAATCATGTACGTTTGGCTGATTGATTTGTGTTAGTATATTTTTGTATGTGTCTAACAAGTGACAAGATTGTTTTTTCTTGTGTAGATCCATAATATTGGTATAGTTTTTTAAGTACCGCTACCAATTACATTATTAATAAATATATTGTATTTCACCATATTTGAATAAAAATAAATGTTATTGGTTTATATTTCTGGAATTGCACCGTTATTCCATAGATATGTCGTGATTTCCGCAACTGGATTGAATCCAGCTTAGGCGTTCAGACAATGTAGGTCATTGAGAATTTTAAGGTGTTTTATAAACTTTTTGATATTTTCTAGTTAATTAAATACCGTTTACTCGACTGGTTTTGTCTGTTTATATTTAACAAGCTATTTCGTGACTTAAACATTGTGTCGCTCCAAGATACTTTGCTCTAAATTGGTACGCTATATATTCATCCATTCGCATATTATGAACACAGTGCAGTTTTTTAGGTGTATGATTTCTAAATTCTAGTCTGTAGTAAATATATTCTTCTAGAAAGCTTAAAACTACAATGAAATCAGATACCAACAGTTCAGGTGGAGTTATGCAACATTGGTGATGTTGTGTAAATCATCTGAAAATTAGTTGAAATGTTTAAAACTACATATGCGGTCATATTTAGTTGAAAAAAAAAGTTACATTGGAGGAAATACAATATAGACATTCTGAACAATTTGTTTTAAAAAAAATCAACTCTCTATATTCTATATATATCTATATATATTCTATATTCTCATGTAATCAGAGCAGGTGACTAGGGATGTAATTTCTAAATTTTGTCTTATAAATAGATTCATCTCTTAGACAGTCTAGACGAAAGCTCTACGAATAGTAGTCTTGGAATTATGCAACACCTGGAAGCTACATAAATGAAATATTAGGTCAAAGGTCAAAATTGCATTTCGGTCATTTTTTGGGCAAATTGGAGCAAATACAAATATAGGTATTCTGAACATTTTAGAAAAAAAAATCAACTGTCTACACCAAACGTTACCGAGTTTCTGGTGTCTTATAAATTTACCCCTACTTTGCATAATTACACCAATTTGCAGAGCAGGTGGCTAGTGTGTGATTTCTAAATTGTGTTATCTTATGAATATATACATCTTTTAGAAAGTCTACCAACAGTAGTCTTGAAGTTATGCAAAATCTGTGAAAGCTGTAAAAATGAGGTCTAAGGTTAAAAATGGTATTTTGGTCATTGTTTGACAAGTTCCATTGGAGCAAATAGAAATATAGGTCTTCTGAACAATTTAGAAGAAAAATCAACTCTCTACACCCAACTGATGTCGAGATATGGGTATCGTATATTTGATACCTAATTTGCATATTGAAGCCAATTTGCATGTAACCAGATCAGGTGTGTAGGGGGTGTGACATATATATTTTGTTTTCATAAAGTTATATTGATCTTTTAGAAAGACTAGATACTAAAATAAACTCTCTATCAATCGCAATTTTGGAGTTAGGCAAAATTTGTGAGAACTGTGTAAAAACTGTGAAAATGAGGTCAAAGATCAAAAATAACATTTCTGGTCATTTTTGGGCAGAATTTTTCATTGGAGCAAATAAAAATAATGATATTGTGAACAATTTGGAACCAAAATCAACTCTCTACACCTAATGGTTGTCGAAATATGGATATTCTAAATTTGACACCAATTGCACATTTTAGCTAATTTGCATATGTTCCCGAGGTGTGACAGAGGTGTGATTTTTAAAATTTCATGCCGTGATCATATGTATTCAATTAAAACAAAAAAAAAACAGTTTTCTTAGAAATTTGTTTGACTTTTGGGTTAATTTTGGAGATAGATTGCCTAGACTGGTACGGTATTCAATTGTTTTGCTTACTCGTATCTGTTATTTTCATGGTACATGGGGATACCAAATTGTAGGAAACCCTGTTATATATATAAGGTATCACCACAAAATGAGTTGAATCGTAGATGAGATCAAATTAAGACAATCACAAAATTCTGAATTTATTTTCTTTAGAAATTATATTTTAATCAGTTGTGAACACTAATGTAAATATTTTTCATCACTTTGTGGTCAGTTCTCATACAGAAAAGTGTCCTTCATGCCAGTTTTCTGAGTTTTATAGTGTTTTTATTTGTTTTTCTTTGATTGTTTATAAGCGATTTTCTTGAAACTGTGTTTCCATACATGAAAACTTCTCGCATCTTTGGATATACTTAAAATGAATTCATTCATTCATTTCAACGAATGGATATCCAAATAATGTCAATTAAAGTATATATTACAGCTTACATTATGCTCTATTAGAGGGTACCAATAACTCATTGTTTTTTTTATTTTCCTACCATGAGATTAATTTTTGGTGAGTCTTACATAATAATATCGTATGATATCATAAATATACTAAATAAATAAACAGTTGCGATCATATAGTTTATAAACTATATACGCGTGAAACTAGGATTTAATTGAGTGAAACCGACAATGTAATAATATCGTATAACATAAATATACTAGATAAATAAACAGTCGCGATCAGATAGTTCATAAACTATATACTGTGCACGTGAAACTAGGATTTAATTGGGTGAAAACGACAAATGCAGAATACTATAATAGTGCTACCCAATAATTTGGTAGCACTTCATTTATAACAGGTAAAGTGCTAGGAATACAGAAGAATTATTGCCCTTTTAGAACGCCGAAGATATAATGGCAATTTCACAATGAAGACAACGGGCTAGCCTACTTTATATCCAACTTACTGTAAATTTGTATTACTGCCCGTCAACAACACAAATCTAGATGTAAGTGTTCATAAAAAAAAAACAAAATACGGAATGAGGAGAGGACAGACAGGGAAACATTGAGAGAATAACTCTGAAGAATTACTGACTTCAAAAAATTCAATCTCGTTCCACTTCCTCGAAAATCTATGTCTTAGTGAAAAAACGTGATGAAGATTTTAAACTATCCTTTAAGGGTCGGTACGACCCTGTATTAGCGCTCAGTTCTATCCCACTGAGTACTGTATACAGTAGTACTTTCCCTATGTCTAAAATTAGAAAAAGTCTGTCAAGAGTCATATACGTCAGGATTAAGAACAAAATAACAATTGCAGCTTGCTTGAAAATATTTTATTTTAAAACATTGTCACTTACCAAAATATGAGAGAATAAAGATCAACAGTCTGCGGATGTACATAACTGAAATGTGCCTTAAATTTGTCACAAGTTTACCTATATTATTACAAATGAACACGTCCCACAGAACCGTTATCGCTAACATCAAAAAGACACGGAAGTTAATTTATTGTAAACATTATACAGAACAATTGTAACGCCAACGTATTGTAAACTATTTTAAAAACGCCACCTACCTATCAATGGTGTTGAGTTTACATGAGGCCTAGTAGACGCTTTCCATGTAATATTATTCACAAGATAATAGGCCTATGCTACTAACAGAATTAAATGACCAGTAAGTAATATCTCATAGGCATATCAAGGGATTGGAGAATGGGTGCTCAACCACGATCGAACTTTGCAAGCAATGCATTTTCCGTATTTTACGCTTTTATGGTAGACTATGTGGCGGTATGGTTCTTTTGTAGTTCTTTTCCTCTGAAGGGGTGGTGATCATTTCCTCTGCATGGAGTGCTCAAGACCCAACCTTCATATTTATGAGCTGATTTTATTAGTTTTTGTCTTAATCTGAAGGCTTAACAAGAAGTTTTAGGTAGATATATAGCTTTAAACATATCTACATACATCATATCTTAAGAAATAAATGGTTTTCTTTTTTATTACATTTTAAAATGGCCGCCTTTTAGCCAATTCATATTTTTGTTTGTATTAAAAACTATTATTAAACATAGGGGCGTATCCAGGATTTGTAGAAGGTGGTGCTCAGTTTGAGAGTCACAACCTACCTAGCCCCACCATGGTTGGGGCTGAGGTAAGACAATTTTGAAATATGACGTCTGTAGATGCCTGGAAATGGCATTCAAATAGAACGTTTTGTTGAGTAATTTCAGAAATACTGTCTTGGGATTTTGACAAGTTTATTACATTGAGGGGGAAAATGGACCTCATTTCTATACATAGGTCGGGGCTGAGGTAAAAATTTTAACTATGTAGCCTCTAGATGACCGAAAATGACATTGGAGAACATTAATTACGGAGTCATTTCAGAAATACTGTCGTGGGAATTTGACAAGTCTATTACTTTGAGGGGGAAAATGGATCTTATCCCCATACATGCTTAGGGCTGAGGTAAAATTTTGAACTATGATGAAGCCTCTAGATGACCGAAAATGGCATTGAAATAGAACAGTTAGGGAGTAATTTCTATAAATAATGACTTGGGGTATTGATAATGTTAAGAAGAAAAAAAAATGGGACTCAGCCCCACCATAGTTGGGGCCGAGGTAAGACAATTTTGAACTATGACGCTTCTAGATGACCGAAAATGGCATTCAATAGAACATTTAGGGAGTGACTTCTAGACATAGTGTCTTAGGATTTTGACAATTTTATTACTTAAAGAGGGACATGAGCTTCATCCCCACCATGGTTGGGGCTAAGGTAAGAAAATGGTGAACTATGACGCCTCTAGATGACCGAAAATGTCATTCAATAGAACATTTAGGGAGTGATTTCTATACATAGTGTCTTGGGATTTTGACAATTTTATTGCTTAAAGGAGGACATGAGCTTCCCCACCATTGATAGGGCTGAGGTAAGAAAATGTTGAACTATGACGTCGACTAGATGACCAAAAATTGCATTCAATAGAACATTTAAGAAGTAATTGGATTTTGACAATTTTATTACTTTAAGGAACAAAATGGGCTTCAGCTCCACCATGGTTGGTGCTGAGGTAAGAACATTTTGATCTATGACGCCTCTAAATGACCGAAAATGAATGGCATTCAAATAGAATAGGCAGTAATTAGAAATGGTGACTTGAGGTATTGACAAATTCCTTATTTTAATAAGATGGGCTGGTTTAGGTTGAGATAAGAACATTTTGAACTATGATTGAACCTCTCTATATGCATTCAAACGTTTAGAAGTAATTTTTAGAAATATTGTCTTGAGGAAATGACAATTTCATTATATTTAAGGAAAAAATTTACCTCAAACCCATTGTTGAGACCGAAGTAAGAAAATGCTGAGTAATTTTCAGAAATAGTGTCCATCACAAGTTTATTATTAATTTTAAAATGGGCGTTTTAGAGAGTGATCTAGAAATACAGAGAGTATTACAAAGTCATCATTTTGATGAAAGATCAACATGAACCGTTGCTCGAGCACCCTGAGCACCCCTGGATACGCCACTGAAACACTATATTAATCAATTCGTTGATATTGGCAAAGTGTAGCGTATGGTATTAATCTCTGCTTGTGAACTCATTTTATTTATTTAAAAACAAAATAGAAGCACCAAATTTACTTGCATAGTAACCCGGAAGTGAATAAAATATTGATTAATCGGTCCAAAAAAGATTAGTTTAAAAAAAAATAGAGCATCCGCAATGATTACATTAAGACAAATTTTATCCTTCAACTGTGTCTGCACACTTAATATATAGGCATAATCTACCTGATTGCATTATTAGGTATTTATTTTAATTAATTAAAGTAACAAACACACCAGAATTCAATTATCTTTCCCACAAAGTAACGAATGTGGAATTCCCTACACATCCTCAATAGAGGAAGATATTTACTTGGTAAATAGATCAGGATTGATATTTTCATAGATGGCTATATAGACCAATACATGTTAAGTATTATTCTCTTCAAAAGAGGGATATTTTAAAGAAAATAAGGCAATATAAAAACGTTGAAGTCGAAACAGTAAATAAATACAAGTATTTGGGAGTCATTTTCAACTCCATTTGATCATGGGATAACGCAACTGAAAAGAATGGTATACAAGCAAAAAAGGCATTATTCTCTTTAAAATGTATTTAACATAAAAATGGAACACTCTCATTAAATATTTTAAAGAAAAACTTTTGATAATAAAATTTCACCCATTTTTCGACATGGAAGTGAAATTTTGGGAACAGTTTTTACCATAGGCCTATTCTGTTTAATTTTACTGTAATTTTTTAAAAAAAGAATGTAATTGGCGTTCTAGTCAGGGAGGAAAATGTATCCCGTGTGCATTTTTTGATGAAAGTTGGCAACCTGTCTAGATACCTTAAGTGGGTCAAAGTAAACACAAAAAAAACTTGTTGCCCAAGCTGTAACCCCTTGGGGTATTTTATGTGCTTTTTCAAAATGGCCACCAAAATATTCAAATTGCCTATATCTCAGTAACCACTAGTGTCAAATTGTTCAGAATGTGCATATTTCTATTTGTTGTAATGGGACATTTTGCAAAAAAAAAATGGCCGGAAATGTCATTTCTAGCGGCTTTGAAATTTCAAATTGTTCAGAATATATAAAGTTTATATTTGCTCTAATACAATATTTTGTTCAAAAGTAACCTGGAGTGACCTTATTGACCTTTGACCTAGCATTTGTTTTTTTTTCTCTTTCGTGGGGTCGTCCCACTTTTATTCAAGATATCAATTATATAAACACAACTGCTTATATAGCACACACATATTATATACAATATTCACATTATTAACTGTGTCTGAAAAGCTGAAATCATCATTTTCTAGATATCTATTACAGAATGGTAGAAAATTATCATATCGGTGAGTATACTTCACCGACTTACTTTATATATACACCTGGAACAGATATCCCTTGATATGCATTTATTTTATTATTTTTACTTAAATTTTTAATTTTTTATCAGATTTTTTTTTAATGTATAAAATTAATGGAAACCCTGATCTCACCAGTAAACACCATAGAACCTAATGTATATTAACGGTATATCGATATACATACAACACATTTATGTGAGCATAGGTTCTAGATTACGGATGTCAATAAATGACCTTTTTTTTCTCTATTACAAACTCATTCGTTTTTAATACCATTTTCAGTTCAACCTGACACATTTTCCAAAGGTATTCTTTTCCTAGACCAAGTCTATATTTATTTTAAATTCATTACTTCAGTTTTAAAATTTTTTATCAGATTTTCTTTTTCATGTATAAAATTAATGGAAACGCTGATCTAACCAGTAAAC
>JAOTQE010142924.1:0-11589 GCA_025631205.1 Nesometra sesokonis | reverse complement strand
GAGCCAAATAACAAAGAAAAAATAGGGGTCTTCGTTTTTGGGTCTTAGGTCTTAGGTCTTCGTTTTATAGGCACCCATTTTGATTGGCACACAAATATCTTTATTACTTAGTAATTCTGTATAATCAACAGAAAAATTGTGCCAAATGCCAAATTTTGAGAGTGGTCCTAGGCCTGGTTGGGCATTCACATTATGTAGCTCACAATTGCACAATGCCATATAGACCACAGGCTTCCAGTTTCGTTTTCTCAAATGAACAATCGTCACATGGCAAAGTTACGTGACCTTTGATTATATATGTGAGGTCTCACCAAGAAATGAGTCGCATCATAGGTGAGATCAGATTAAGATAATCACCAAGTACTTATTTTTAATTATAATCTACTTTTTAGGTCAGTTTTCATTTAGAAATTTGCCTTTCCTGCAGATTTTCTGAGATTTATAGTCTTTTATTTGTTTATTTTTTTATTGCTTTATAGACGATTTTCCAAAAACCATATTTTCATACTCGAAACCTTCAAATACCCATATCTATGGATTTACTTACTTACTTACTGAATGTCATTTTAATTGTATATTACAGCTTATATTGTGTTCTATTGGAAGGTACCAATAACTCCGTTTTGGATTTTCTTACGATGAAACTCATTTTGTGGTGTGGCCTCACATATTACTAGCGCCTGGTTCAATATTACGTATTATATGACACCTAGATAGATTTTTGCAATCTGATTGGTCGATCGTTATCGATTATTTGGCCCATTTCATGATGACGTCATGAATCATGCAATTTTGGATCCATTTACCGTGCAATTTTGGACCCATACGCTTTGCTCCATTGCACGCTCGCCGAGACGTGAAAACGCTCGCATATTGTAACATGCATGATATGCAACAATGACCGGGCCGCGCTCAGCTGCACTGTATTTTGTACTGCACTAGCGCTAGCGCTATCACTTCCCTTCTCACTTGTTTCTAAATTTATAAAATGTCAAATGACAAGGCTCTATTTACATGTAGGAGGTGTCATATAAAACAAATAATGAATGTTTTTTCAATCGTGCGACTATGGACAGAATATTTCATTCGGTGAAAGATGAAATGATCCATTCAACTTGACTACGCCTCGTTGAATGGATCATTTCATCTTTCATCTCATGAAATATTCTGTCCATCGCACTCATAAACATTCATTATTTGTATAATATTGAACTGGTTAAAACAGTAAGAAAGTATAATGCATACTCCAAGCAAATCAACTTCAAGTAAGAATCCTGATGATGACATAATTTATGTCGAAATATTGAATCTTGTCACGATGGCATGTATCTCATTGCATGGAGTATGCATTATACTTTCTTACTTGAAGTTGATTAGTGGACCTTTCGGGTTAAAACAGCATCATTGAATTATAATGAAACAGTGGCATTCGAGCATGTTAATATGTTTACTCTAATCAAAATGTTTAGTGTTATTTTATTCATAAATTAGATTCCAACATATACAGTATGTCTCCAGTCAAACTTTCCTAATTTCAATTTAAGGTGGCATTGAAAAAATATTGACTTTCAGATGGTTAATGAAAAAATGCATCAATTTGACATAAATATAATAACAGATTAATATTCATTATTTGATGTGGCATAGTTGACGTAGGCAAGTTTGATTGTACTTATGTGCAATTATTGTAATTAAATGTAAATGTAAAATTATTTGATTTTCATTGAGGTGTTTTCGTGACAATATTTCCAATTTTTTCCATTCATTGTATGTTGTTATCAAAAATATTTGCATTATAATATATTATATTTTTTAACTTTATTTACAGTGATGATGCCAGCATACCAAAACAATAGGATGTATGCTTTGTTCTTTATTATATTCCTAACAATTGGTAAGTAAACAAACATTAAACATACAATATGCAAGTTTTAATTCCTACTTCTTTTAGATGATTATTTTTAAAATTCTGTTATTAGAGTGAGAGCACTCATTAGGAAAGCTTCGCAACTTCACGAAATACGAAAACGGATACGTCATAAATTCTTGTAATGTTTGAATTGAACACCTTGAATTTATGTTACAGTTGGTCAGTATTTTATGACGACCATCAACAATTCATAAGTAGAAATTTGATAAATTTTTTAAGTACATTTAACAACTTCCAAAAATGGAAGTGTGATGTATCCGTTTCGTTATCGTATTTCATAAATTTTTCGAAACCTATCAAGCTTCTGAGAACATGTTTTTATTTGTACAAAATATATTTTCAGTTGGATGTATTGTTCCTATTTTTAGGAGTGACGCTGTAACTTAGTGGTTAGCATGCTTGCCTTCCAATCCCGAGGTCCTTAGTTCCAAGACTTAACAACGCCACTCCCTAAGCTTCATAATGAGACTTGGTTTAGAAGGCATGGCGTAGATCTCATCCTGTAAGTGGTGGGTAAACTTGCTTTTGGATGTGACAAAAAAAATAAATTAGATTTAAAGATTAATAAAATTTACACTTGATATTTTAATTACACTCAACTCTCTCAATACCGACCCACCATTCAACCATCCATTTTGTTGTTTGCTTTTCAAGAGTTTGGTTTAGAGAACGTCAAGTTGTTATTGTATTTGTACTTATATAGCGCTTGTTACTGTTAAAACATTCAACGGCACTTTACATAAAGAAATAAATCATATTAAATGTTATTAAACACAAAGGTCTTAATCGATTTTTTCAAAGTGTTTAAATTATTTATGTTTTTAATATTTTCTGGAAGTAAGTTCCCTAATGTTGGTTCAGCTACTGCAAATGACCAGTCACCAAAGGTTTTGCACTTAGTTATTTAGAATTTCAAGAAGATGCTGTGTGTGTCCGATTGTTTATGTGTCTGAAAGTTTATGGAGTCCAATCTTTAATCTTATGATTTAATTAATTTAATTAAATTTAGTTTATTCAATTCAACCACCGTGTTCTTATCTGTTTTATTTTGTAGGACTTTACTGTTTCTTTAACATGCTTACTGCTGTTATTTACAATCAGTTCCGTGGATATTTACAGGTAAGACCTCTACTTTTTCATTTTGCCATTAACGCCTCATCGTTATACAGTCGACCTTCTCAGTTATGAACTCATTTACAAACCTATTTTACAAACACTTTTCAGGCAATAATATCAGTAAAACTATGGCTGATGATGTAAATTTATGATAATTTAATGCAAATAATTCATATGGTTCTTCATTTTCCTCAAGCTGGTTAATTCAAACAGCATATTTTAACAATAAAATAACAAAATTAATACAAAAAAAGTGTTTTACAAACACTATTTTCTCTTTTCTTGAACTTTCTCATTTACAAACTTTCTCATTTACAAATATGAGGGTTGTGTAAATGGAAAGGTTGACTGTAGATATTTGTTAAACATTTCGTGATGGACACAATTAACACTTTGTCAGACAATGACTGGTTAGCCGTTGTAATTGGGAGGTGCAATGGATGTTGTGGAGTGGTCGCTAGCAGTTTTTCAAGCAACGCTGAGTTTATTTGTTAATTTATTTTACTCATGTGCCCTGTCCACTCGAATAATTTATAAGCACCTTCTCTATTCATGTGTTTCAAATAGCGTCTCAAATTTGTCTTTGGTTTTCTGATTTTCTATTTGTATTTGTATTAATCCAGTCATGTATATGGTTGAGCTTTATCACATTATTCCTGACTCCTGGTTGGTTGACTTAACCACTTAATTGTTTAAGTTTTAATGGTTATCATTAAACATTACAAATATGAGGCACCAAGTACCAAGTTGTCGCACTGGAAGTTATTGAGTAATAAGCAAATAAACAACAGGAAATATGAAGAAATACAAAGGAAATTTTGGACTCTTTTGTTTAATAACTTTGGTTATAGTTGTCCGATTTTAATAATTAACCCCTCATTTTGTAGCTTACAACAAATACTATATGCTTTCAGTATTAACTCCATTTTCCAACAACTTGGTGGTTTTGCCATGCCTTTTCTATATGTAGATATTTTTTACTTGCAACTAAATTTATTCTACTGGTTCAATACAGTTTACACAACAGGAGGGGAAGCAGTGGACATTTTAAGTTAAGCTCATGCATGCTTACCAATGTCGTTTACTCCCGTCCTATTTTTAGGACAACAGTAAATTTGCATATTTACAAACTGTACTCAATAAAAATTAATAAATATGTAACCATATACAATTCTAATTTAATAATTTTAAACATTGAACATGTTATTGTTTTATAAACTTTAAAAAAAATTGAATTTTAGTGTGATGTATGTATGGCGTTAGATGCTGCACTGTCCTCAGCAATGCTTAAGGCTGTTTATGTTTTCACAATCTATTGCTGTTCCCATGGAGAAAATCTTACCAATTCATCATCCTCTTCCATAAACTTATAAATATAGTGTGGTGGCCATCAGTCCCGAAGTAATTTACCAAAACAAAATTTCTTGTGTTTTCTTTCGATTTTTTTGTGCTGTATAAACCATCAGTTAAATTGCTTTCTTGTTTTGATTGCAGAGTTCTATGCAAGCCAGCTTCTTCCGACGTAGACTAGGGATTCGTGCTGCGTTTGAAATCATGAGACGGCAAGGAAAAACATTAATTACTGCAGGGCATATTAGGTAAATTATGGAGCTTGTTAAAATAACTTTGTCATTACTAATAGTCTAATTGTTCATACCCAATACCGTACTGCCCTTGTGATTGTTCAGGAAATTTGCTAAAGAAAAGAAGTGTAGAAGATTCAATGACTTAAACTACGAAAAATTGTCTTTTGTAAACTAATTTTTTTATTATTTCAACAGAAATACAGTTCCTGTTAGCCTTGTTAAATCTGTAATTCTACAAGTCAAAATGAAAAGGATTATGAAAGCTGCAATAATAAGGGTAGGTTTGCAATATGCTATTGTTTTGTTTTTTTTTGCGATTGAGAACACTCTCGTCAGAAGACTAACAGAACACCCAAAAGTGCATTCAGACTGCTCTAATTTCTGTGCATGCAACTGCCAGGCAAAAACAATATTTTTGTTATTGCAGCTAATACTTCAAGACTGCCTAGTTCAAAGATTGACAAGGATATGTTTTATGATGTGCTTTTCAGTCTTCTACATTTGGTGTCCATCAGGGACAAAATACTGCTTCTAGGAGACTTTAACGTGTGCTTGTTTTGGGACAAATCACAAAATATTGTCTCCAGCCATTGGAAACTTTGGCCATGGAAAATGTGATGTGAATGGCGAACGCCTTCTGCCACTCTGTATAGAATTCCAGCTGGCAATTACCAATATCAGCCTGCCAAACCACCATTACAATTCATGGCAACATCCTAGATCAAGACAATGGCACCTATTGGATTATGTCATCTGTAAAAGGCCCCATCTATCAGTGTTTGTCGAGCTGTCCAATGCGTGGTGCTGATTTTTCAACTGATCACTTACTCATTGGATTGAAACTTAAGCTTCGTCTTCACACTCAGCAACCCAAATATACTTCTAGATCAAAGCCTGGCTTAGACTTTGGGAAGCTTCACTCTCCTCAGTCTTGGCTCTCAACACTACTATGAAGGAATCACTGAGTCATCTCCCAGCTGAGCACTGTAGGGTCTCACTGGAACAAACTTGCTAATGCTACCCTTAAGCCTGCTTAGAAAATCTAGGGCCTTAAGGCTAAGGAAAAATCCTGACTGGTTAATGAGAATGAAATATCGTTATTGAGCTAGTGGTTCTACCACCGATGGTCTCAGCTACAATTAGGGAAAGCCGACTGTACTATGGAGTTTAAGTAGATAATAGCCCTTAAGTTTTTTTCTTTTTGGCTTTATCCAGTTTAATAATCATGGTAAATAATGCCTAAATAACCTAATCGCTATGCTCAAACTAATGAATCTTATGGCTCTTTAAGATGAGTGAGTTAATATGTAATTCAATTAAAATTTATTGTTGGTCATTTTTGTGGACAATGTATATTTAATGATTTTAATTTAATCTTCACATCTAAATTCTAACCATTTGGTGATTGTTTTAGGAACTTGATGATAAAATGGGAGGCTTTGTCACATCTACTGATTTCCGTTCTCTTTTTGACGTTCTAGACAAACACATTAAAGTTCAAAAGGTATGTACTTGAACTGTTACTTTTCAATGTTTTCCTCCCTACATTGACTTGAATGAATTAGAGAAGTGAGTCAATTTGAATTAATTTATACATTAATGATATCATGCATCCTTTTTGAATAGGAACATACTACTTCCATACTACCTATCAAAAATCCAGGGTTTGCACACCATAAAGGTTTGTTCAGTGTGAATTTTTATAAACAGACAACTCCAGTGTTTGAAACACCAGGGGCTTAATACCTGAATGTATTCTGCTCTTCGAAATTAAAACGAAACCAAAACACAGAAACGGAAGGTACCAGTGGTGTTGTTAAGATCATAGGCCATCTCCATTCTATCTATCATTGTTTTTAATTTTATTTAGAAGCAAATATTGATACTTATTAAATTATTAGTATTATTATGGTAATTATTGTACAATTTATATTGAGGCATGTCATGGCAAAACCACCAAGTTGTCACAAAATTGAAAAATGGAGTTATTATTAAAACCATATTACACTTCTTGTAAGCTTTATAATGAAAGGTCAGTTATAAAAATCAGACATCTAATGGTATGTTCAGATCCACAGCTTAAGCGGAGCATATCGTAAGCAAGGCATAAGGTAATCTTCGGCGTAACAACCAAGGTGTTCGGATACAAAGTCATAAGCAATTTAAAAATTGCTGTCAGTAGGTTTTTCTATGAACAGCCATCTGTAATTGATTGGCTAATACAGAGTGATTGCAAATTTTGATTGGTCATTGCATGACACAAGGACAAAATCATTCAAGTGTATCAGGTGTAGCTCCATAGCTTACGCTAATCTAGGGTTTGCTATCCTATTTGATTCGATCCTATTTGATTTGATTTCAGACATTTCCTGAAAGAAACTTCCGTCATCCATTTTTGAATAAAGTGCAGTACTACATATCTCATCAGTATTTTGCCTATTTTGGCAGTTTTGTAGCTGTTCTAAATGTCTTCTGTATCACAGTAAGTTTCATATTCCTGTCATATCATCTTACATTAAATGTCAAATAATTTATACATACATTTGGACACTGATGGAACATGTCCAACTGATGTATGTGTGTGTGAACTCTTGAATATCTCGATGCTACAATCAATATATTTTATCATCCTCAAGAGAGAGTTCCACTCTCTCATTTTTAAAAACTATCAAAATAATTGGAATTTAAATATGGAATTTGTAAATTGTCCTAATAAATTATTTCAGCCATACTTGTATCATGAATGTATGCAACAATATTACAAGAACAAAATCCAAACACATGCATGCATAGCGTATCATTATTTGTTTGCAAACATTGTACTACTCAATTCTAGTTTAAATGAGTGTAACAGAGATGATTTTGTAGAGGGAATTGGCAATCAAAAAAGAAGTTGTTAACATAGGTATATATCAGTAGAGGGCTGTACACAGCTTAAGATAGCTTTACTGATCACAAATATTGACTTAAACCCTGCTTTTATTTTTTTTTTCTTGTAAGTTTTATCTATTAAAATGATATGTTCACAAATACTTTCCCATGTCCAATCCCAAATTGTATTAATTGATATGGACAAAACCTACTAAATTGGTTGATTTTTATGCATATTTTTAGGCCCTATCTTCACAGCTATGTTGCTTGAGTATTGCATATATCAAATTAAGTCCACTGCAGGAATAAAAACACAATTCCTTAACCTTTAATACTTCATATTTCTAAGTAAATGTAAATTAAAACCAGATCAACCATGTTTTATTAAATCTATGACTAAAGAGTAATTTTCCTAAATTAATGTATTTTAACCACATATTTCCACCGCATTCTTATTTACTGTGTGTTATAAAATAGGCATTCACAGATTTGTTATTTTTTTATATGATACGATATGATGATACCCACAACCTCTTATTATAAGCATAAATTGTAACATTCTTTCCATGTGTTAAGTTACTATGTATCTTCACATTATAATTCAGTATCAGATGATGACGTAATGAATAGTTTTATCATTTTTTTTTTTATTTTTAATTATACTTTTTTTTTATTGATTTAATCAAATTGAAATTGTTTGCTTTATTTATAGCTTGAGATGAGCTTAAGCAATGAAAAGCACGAAAAGGAAGATGTACTGGCAGCTTTGAACATTATCTTCATTATATATTATGTACTGGAATTGGTTAGTGACTATTTTATAATTATCTTTTGTTTTGTACAATTAACCCTCCCATAAACCCCACTGTGTCTGTCCAAAAAAACCTCTCGCTTATGGAATGTGACTAGATGGTATGGCTAGATGAATTACAAAATTTTGTAATCATGTAACATGTGTATGATTAATATCAGCCACAAAGTGCCTTGTACATATTTAATTTTGAACCTCTGTAAACTCACATGGGGTCTGGAATAGTGTTCATTTATAGGAGATTGTCGTGTACAAGAGGTTTTGCTGTCTTCGTCCATCTACTGGTTTCATCACTAAACAAGCTTCCTGATGTTTATGTCGGCACACCAGAAAATACTTTGGTTACAAAAAGTACCATGCATGTTTTTACATGTTCATCAGATTTGCAATGATGCATTTGGGAGTGCTGTTATTTCAAACCAGAATTAAAAACTGAATTTTATATGGACAATCAACAGAGTTAAAAAATATGTTATCTTTAAACTTCCTGCATATTACAGTGCTAACAAGTAGGCTATTGTACTACAGCCTAGGATAAGCTGGTCTAGGCCTGTCATTCACCTACAACTGTATAGCAAAAAATAATTCATTGTTTGCGCTATTTTCCATCATTTTACATGTTTTGATAATGTACATTTGTTAATGATTCAAATAAGTCAGTGGGATTATATTTGTTACAGCTTTTAATAACAACTTGTTACATTTGGTATACATGTGAATTGGTTTTGATTCATTAGAATATTTTTAGACTTACGGCCTGAGTGTACTGTAGGTAATTCAAGCTGTTAAGCAGTCCGCCATGTGAAATGACATGGTGTTCAGACACAAGTGCATTGCGTAAGCTGATACTAGAAATAAGAAATTTTAAATTTTTCACCAGTTATTCTTACATGGCTAGTTATCCAATGTTCATTGACCAAAGTAGATGGTTGTGATTTTGGATTAGTTATTGCAAACTGATTGACAGAGTGATTCAAGTGTACAAAAAGTTAGCTCATTAGCATACTCTCATCGTGACCTACTGCTAGCACTAGATACGCTCCAGATGTTACTTAATTACTGAATAAATCTCTTCAGACACAAATAACCATTGTGGGAAGGGTGGGGACTTGTTCACATCCTGAACTCCACACAAGCTTTGGATTGGGGGTTCAATTGTCGGGGACAGGCATTTGTGGCCGAAGTTGATGGATAGGATATGCACAAATTTGTTTGTTTGCTGTTGTTTATTTGATCGTTTCTTGGTGATTTTCTGTGCGACAACTTAGTGGTTTTGCCGTGAATTGTCTCATTTGTTTGTTTTTCTTTGTTTATTTTTGCTTTTTCTTGTATTGTTTCTGTAGTTCTGGCAAAGAAGATGTCAGTGAAATCAGTGGTCCCTAGTTGTAAGGACATTACTCTTGTAAAGGGGCCACTGAATAAATATTGTTGAAATAAAAAAAAAAAAGTTTATGCCTTAATACCCTTAAAAAAAATAACCGTATGCTATATCTATTACACTACCTTTAACAAGGGCATATCCAGAATTCATCTAAAGGTGGGCACACTATTTCAGATCAGGGTAGGTGTGTTCCCCATTTTTAATTTGAAAAGCAAAAAAAAGCTTATTTGCCCTGTTCTACATGTTATTCGGCGTAATTTTATTTCTTGGGGTCAATTTTAGGGGGTTTACATAATATAGGGGGTGGTGCAACTTTACTTTGATGATATTGGCGGGGATGATCGTCAAACCCTCCCCACCCCCCCCCCCCCCAAAAAAAATCTTGCAGCCTTAATCTGAAAGTCTGAACATACCTGAATTCATTTTTAAATTCTAAATAAAACTAATAATCATGCGTTTTTACAGATACTCAAGATCTGGATGGTAGGATGGCGGAAATATTTTTCATCCAAATTGAACATAGTTGATTTGGTTATAGTTGTCTCACTATTTGTAAGTATAGATTTTAATGTATTCACTTTATTCTTATTTTTTTATTTAATTTGCTTTTATCTGAAGTATAATTATCTTTAACAATGTAGCTAGATTTTTAGCCTTCTTAATGCTTTCATGTTATGCTTATGGGTTCATCTCTTGCAAAATTACCTTTTTAATCGTACGCATAAAGTAGTTGCACATGAAATTAGTCCATATTATTTAAAATTAAACTTAATGCCCCCTAAATTATATTAAGAGAGAAACAATATTTGTTTTGCAATTTCTAGGAACCCTGATTTTAATATTCTTAACATTTCCACACCCCATAACCATGGTGTATTTTGAAGTGATGTTGCCTCAAACTACAATTCCTAAATCCCATATTGGTGAACACATCCAATCACACCACCTCCAACTATTCATCCATCTTAGTCAGTTTTGTGACGTATGACGCTGAATACTAGTTGGTCCCCACTAGGCCGCAACATATTTGACGCGCAGTGTAGCTGCGCTCGACGCTAACGCGTCTAAATTGCTCTAGTGGGAACCATTGCTCTAGTGGGAACCAAGCTTTATATAGTTGTGCTGTAGTGTCGTGTTAACATGTGAGGTCTCACCACAAAATGAGTCCAATGTTAGGAAAATAAAAAATTGGCACCTTCTAATGGAACAAAATATAAGCTGTAATCTACACTTTATATGACAATCTTTGGATAAAGTTTTCATGAATGGAATCACAGTTTTGAGAAAATCGGCCACAAAGTAATCAAGAAATAAAAATTATACGCTATCATTCTCAGCAAATTTGCTTGACAATTTCCTCTACGAAAATTGATCTAAAAAGTATATTATAATAAAACATAAGTACAATAGTGGACATAATTAAAACGGAATTTCTCAAAAATTTGACTTCAAACCTATTTTGGTGATTATCTTAATTTTATCTAACTTACGATGCAACTGATTTTGTGGTGAAACCTCAAATATACTTGACTTCAAATCCCGTCCTAGGTTCAAACCTGGCCAGCCTAGGTTCATACCATGACCTAACAGTGCCACTCCATATGAGTAAAAGTGAAATTCACTATAGAGAAGAAGATGTATTGCTCATCCTGTAAATGGCGAAATAATTCACTTTTGGATGTTGTATGAAATAAGTATGTGTGACACTGGTAAAAATTCCAATTGAGATGTCAGGAGTTCAAGTCTGAGGCTTGTCCCTTGTTTGATGCACTTCGTCTGCAGTTGCTTCTCCCCACCCAGAGGTGGTGTAGTAGTGTGGCTACGAGGTTTGAATTCATTTTTTGTTCAATTCAAAATACTATTTCAAATCATGTATATGATATCATGTATATAT
>JAOTQE010142913.1:0-11589 GCA_025631205.1 Nesometra sesokonis | reverse complement strand
CATCTTGCAAAATCCATCGAGAAAAAAAGGTATGCTAAAATTAGTCACGGATCTTACGAAAATGACTCTACTACTATCATACTTATAAACTAAGACTCATTACAAGGCACAACAGCACGTAACTCACCAATTACACGATGGATATACTATATCACAATACACAGGGCTGTAGCCAGGATAGCAAAAGCAGACGAGGTGATGATGGGGGCCAGGTGGCACACAGAGACAATGTATATTATATAAATACATTTCAGAAAAAAAAAAACCAATGTAAATTTAGGTAAAAATAGAGAAACTATATTGTATGAAAATACAAAGTTATAGCAATGCTGTAATGAATATGAGGCATAACACAGCAAATGCACCAAGTTGTAGGAAACTGGAAAATTGATTTATTGTTAAAACAATATTACATTTTTCACAAGATTTCAAATGAGAGGTCAATTATCAAAAGCGGACATCCACAACTGAAGTTATTGGACGAAATAGACACAAATTTCCTTTGTTGAGTTGTTAATATTTCCTGTTGTTTATTTGCTTATTTCTCAGTAACTTCATGTGCGAAAACTTGGTAGATTTGCCAAGACATGCCCATATATGGATGAAAGAATACTTACAAAGTTTGCCCATGTACTCATCAATACATCGACAAGTAAAAGAAAACGACACAATATCAGGCAAGCATTGTCCACCATGTTGACAGACTACTAAAGAACATGGATCCTCTTTGCTACTCTCATACTCTGGGTAATCTGAGGAAAGTTCTGCAAAAATAAAATAAAGAAATAATGAAATTAACTTTAGGCTTGTTGTCTTTTATACAGAAAATAATTTAATCTGAAAACAAATCGTTTTGTTTTGAAATATAAAATCAAATAGGAATAGTAAATATTTTAGCATTATTCTTGTAGTGGTCGGTCGATGTGACATGGGAATCCCTATTGCCTTTGAATGACATTCATTTGTCATAAAAGGCCAATGCAGAAACGACAAACATGACAACTACTACTGCGTCTGCCTAATCAGTGAACTACCCATTGACAGGCACAATATCGTAAACAAATATGACTATGGTTAGTGAACAATTCAAGCTTAAACAGAAACTAGTACAATCACATTGACACTTACTAGTACATTTTTAGTTTATAGTCTATGCATGACATATATAAAACAAATATTGGCTGTTCTACAATAAGGAAGTGGTCAAATCTATCGGTCTTTGGTGATTTGAAGAGCAAAGTAGAGAAATACATTTTACCATTTCCCTCACAGGCAGTCAATACCTGTTCCAATTCCCTAAAACTCAGTCAATATCTGTTCTATTTCCATTACAAGTATTTAACATTTGCTCAATTTCTCTCACACGTAGTCAGTATTTATTTCATTTCCATATCAAGCAGTCAATATTTGTTCAATTTTCCTCACAAGCAGTCAATATTTATTCCAATTCCATCATAAGCAGTCAATATTTGTTCCATTCAGGCTCTCAAGCAGTCAATATTTGTTCCATTTAGCCTCTCAAGCCGTTAAAATTTGTACTATTTCCATCTCAAGTAGTAAACATCTGTTCACATTTCCCTCACAAGCAGTCAACATTTTATCCATTCCTCTCAGAAAAGTCAATATTTGTATCATTCCCCTCACAATCAATATTTGTTTCATTTCCCTCAGTTAATATTTGTTCCACTTCCCTCACAAACAGTCAATGTATGTTGCATTTCCCTCTGAATCAGTCAATATTTTCCTAATTCCCTCTCAAGCAGTCAATATTTGTTTCATTTCTATCCCAAGCAGTCAATATCTTTCCATTTCCTTCCCAGTCAATATTTGTTCTATTTCCCTTGCAAGAAGTTAATATTTGTTCCATTGCCTTCACAAGCATTCAATATTTGTTCTATGTGTACACTTACCTATTTCACAAAATTCTCCAGCAAATCCACTTTTACATTGACATTCAAATCCAAATGAAGATGACTGGCCTGATTCACCTGGGCGATCATCCATAATGACGACACAAGTTGCTCCATTGTCGCATGAAAACTCCTTGCATGGGCTTTCTATTTCACCTAAATTGCCATGATTTAAAAGTTGAAAAGTGACAAATGAATGTTCATAACACTAATACTACACAACAGTTATATTGCACACATGTTTAAACCTTTGGGGACTTGTATTGGGGACTAGTAATGATGAATAAGACAACTTTTTCCATTTAATATTTGAAACTGATAGTTTTAAAACAATGCACCAAGCTTTATTCACATTTGACAGAGTACAAATACAGAATTTGATTTAAATACAGATTGTGTGTTCTTGATCCTTGATCATGTCCCCTCAAAATTTAATCACAGAATGGTCAACAAACATTGTAATCAAGTTTGAAAAAGTTCTGATAAAAGCTGTGATCTGTAAGAGAAAAAAACAAACAAGGTTTGAAAACATAACCTCCTTGGCAGAGGTAATACTGAGGAGCAAAATCATTAACTCCTACCAACATTGCTGGCAGAGATAATAATTAAGATTGTGGCCAAGTTTAGGAACTTTCTTATAAAACCTGTGATCTGTAGGTAGACAAACAAACAAATGAGTCTAAACATGACCTCTGTGGCAGAGGTAACAAAATGGAGCAAAAAATTTACTTTCTACCAACGTTGCTGACAGAGATAATTAAGACTGTGGCCAAGTTTGATCATTTTCTGATAAAATCTGTGATCTGTAGGTGGGCTAACAAACACACCAGCAAATAAAAATAAGTGAAAACATAACCTCCTTGACAGCGATAAAGAGGGACAAAAATTACCTCCTACCAACCTTATTGACAGAAGATAAAGATAATTAACTTACAGTGTCTACCAAGGTAGTCTTCTGGACACATGCAGACATAATCTGAGCCATCACGTGACACACACTGTCCACCGTTTTCACATGGTTCAAATACAGCACAAGGGTTGAATGAGCTACTGCGCTCATAACTGGATGGGTGATGAGAACTGGCACCTTTTAAGGAAACGAAAATAATGAGAATGGCGATAGAATGTTTGACATTCAAACCTTTGTCTCTGCTAATAGCCTTCATATACCATCGCTTTTAAGTGCAGTATGCATGGAAGGGTCCAATAATGAATCTATGGTCCAACAATCCAATACAATGGTAGTTTCTAACTATAAGCTGTAGCCTACAGTACATGAATCTAAGGCTAAATGGCAAGACATTTTTTTTATTTACAGAGCTATATTTACAACTTCTTTTTAATAAAACTTGTGTATCTGACCAGGGGCAGTGGAGATGTGTAGCACAAAGTTCAAACTCTACACCACATAGTCTGAAGGCAAATTTACTCCACCACCCACCTATCCCTGTGCCCCTATAATAGTTTAAATGGTTCATAGATGTTCATACAATAAAATGCAGTTTAGTTTCTGTTGCAGATGCCATTCACATCTAAGGTAAAGCTCTACTTTAGCATTGAGATAAAATGCTAAATCTAAATGTTCAACTGCTAGCTGGGCCACGGGTAAAATGTACAAAAGTATTTTACCTATTTGTATATCACAATATTCTCCTTCAAATCCTTCTGTACAGACACATTCAAAACCCTTGATTGGTTGGCCTGGTACACTGGCATATATGACATTACATGAAGCTCCATTTAGACATTTATTTGGTTCGCATGGGTCTCGAGTCTCACCTAAAGAAATATATAAAATATACAAGTCGATGTTGCTCTTACTTTAGCATAACAAAATTGATGATAATCATTTTTGCATATTTGTCACTAAATTCCTGTGTGACCACTTTTCCCCTATTTTTAATTACCTCGTTATAATTTTAATAACTGTATATACTAATTAAATTGTATAAATTAGCTCAAATTTATATTTTTCTCCATTTAGACGTCCATCCATTAGGCCTGCTTTTTTAGAATACAGCAGTATTTAATTAATCATATGTTCATACAATGTATGATAATATTAAATGTGGTCATGGTTTTGTTTGAGCCCTTATTTGTATTCACTTTTAAGGTGGATTGACCTCTGTGATTAACAGGAGTCTGTTTTTATTTTAAATTAAATATGTGAGGTGTCATAACAAAATGAGTCATGCTGTATACCTTGTGATTTTGAAATATGCACAAAAATAAACTGAAATTCATAATTTGATAACAATGAGATTTCTGTTGTTTTTTTAACTTTATTACTTAAAATTTATAAATACAAACATCCTTTTTGTTTATTTACAATAAACAGGTTTTTGAGTTACATTTTGTAAAGGTTATGTTTCAAATTCAATGCAAGAACACACAGGAACAGGCGCGAATCCAAGGGGGGGGGGCGCCCTACGGACCCTGCCCCCTCCCCCTTTTTGAAACCAAAAAATACATTTTTTTGCACAATTTTGAATAAAACGGGCAACCACGCCCTCCCGAATCTATGTTGACATGAAAGTGGGCCCCCCTTTCGGTGGATCCTGGATCCGCCCCTGCAGGAAGTCAACAATGTTTCAATTTTTTCAAAGTGTGTTTTCATACAGGTATTCAAAAGCCAAATTAAAACTTATGATATCTTCTATAACAATATATAACAATATATAACAATAACTCAAGTTTGACTCATTTTATGGATATGTACTTACAAAGCTTGCCTATGTATCCATCAGTACATAAGCAGGTAAATGAAGCTGTCACAATATCAGTTACACACTCCCCTCCATTTTGACAAATTATCGATGAGCATGGATTCTCACCACTACCCTCATAATCTTCAAAACTTGATTGTCCTTTAGAAATAAGAATAATGAGGACATTATGCCATTTTCTAATATTCTGAATACGAATCACTCTAGAAAAAGGTTTTAAACAAATTGCTTAGGATGATAAATGTTTTGTTTCATCATCTGAAATAAAAGTAACATCACCATTTCTTCACATCCCATTAATAATAAATATGTTATGATTGTACACACAATGGACTTCTCTATGGTAATTGACAGGTAGATAGAATTTTATAATGCAAATGCCAGCTGGTCTTACTATACACCACTTCTTACAGAATGGTGACTACAATTTTGGTCAGATTTCCAATTTCTTTATTGCTACAATTCATTCCTCATCAAAAAAGTCAAATCTTTATTCATCCCACATGGGGTAATTACAATCCACAATGTACATATAAACACTATGTTGGTATTTTTTAAGTAATAATTAGTTATATATCATCTGATGTAAATTTTTGAATTAACAATGCTGAAGTTTAACTAATAAACTAATAAATTTCTTAAAATATAATCACTATAGTAATACTTATCCAACAGTACAAGTAGTGCACCTGTAGAATTTATTTTCCACTGGTAAACACATAAACCTACAAACAGTAGAACCCTTTTTGAACAGTCTTAATTAGTAATTAAAAAGCAAGTAGTATATTAGACATGGAAAAAAATTAGCAAGGTAAAAGAAAAACAATCTTGTCTCATTAGATCTTTGTAAAAAGATATATCTATACATGCATATTTAGGGGCAGATCAAGGATTACGATTTTTCAGGGGGGGGGGGGGCCTTAAATCCCGATTTGGATTCAACAAGCAAAAAAAAACCAACCGGCTAGGACTCACATGTCTGATTACCCTCTAGGAGTTCCCATATACAACCGCTGTACAACTATTTTTGTTAGTCCCAAAAAATAATTTTGGGTCAATTTTAGGAGGAGCTTAAGCCTGTTAAACCCCCACCCCTTAAATCCGCCACTGATATCTATATATAGTAAATAAACAAGTAAATAATAAATAGATAAATGAATAACATAACAACTAAATAAATGCATTCATTCTGTATACATGGTTTAAAAGTAGAACAGTAAGGTCATTTGACTACCACTATGATTTATTAGACAATGAGCAAATATAAGGCGCCATAAAAAAATTATTAGTTTATCACCCTACCAAAACATACAAAACTGATGAGGTTTTTTATCCGATCTTCCGATGTTGTAGGGATCTCACATTGGGTCAGATCGTCCATCATTATTTTAGACGCGCGCAAATATGATGTCCTTTACAAGCTGATCATTGTAGGCCTATGCCTAGTTTTTGTGTAAATCGTTGTGAGCTTGTATTAATTTATGTTAAAAAAATACAAAGCATTTCAAGTGAATACAACAGAAAAAAAATGATCATTTGAATAGTAAGATAATTTTTTTTTTATTCGGGATTTCCCCAAAAGTGATGTACATGGATGATAAACTAATAATTATTTTTTATGGGGCCTACCTGTTTCAATTATTCTCCAGCACCTTACCTATTTGAAATAGAATAATAGTAACTCCAAATAAAAAAAGTGAAGCCATGATTTATCAAAGTTTTGACTTTTATTAATTCATCATCAGGAATGAGTATTTACTAAAACAAGGTTTTTTTGTAAATATCTCATTTTTATTAAGTCATCATCAGGAATGAGTGATGATGACTTAATAAAAGGTGAAACATTGAGAAATCATGGCCTCACTTATTTGGAGTTACTGTTATTCTATTTTATTTAAATTGAATCAGTGCATCTATTGGTTCTTACCTATTTGTTTTCCACAAAATGGTCCTTCATATCCAGGTAAGCAAACACATATAAACCTTGCTTTTGATCGTTCGTTACGTTCAAACCAACGACACTCTCCCCCATTCAAACAAATAATTGATGAACATGGATTCTCACTGCTCTCATACTCTGGATAACTAGATGACCATTCTGAATAAACAAGAATAACAAAGAAGTAATGGCATGAATATATTAAAATATAGAATAAATGATGGCATATGGAAAATAAAATATAAATATAAGGCCAATATATATTGAATGTTTGCTGATTTGTTATGGAATGAATACTAGGTAGTTCTTAATGGATTCATGGTTTTCGGAATGGCGTTTGCCATAGAGATTCAACCAAGCACAGAATGGAGTAAATGAGTCAGACCTCTGTGGGCCTGGTTGTATTACAATATTGGAGGAATCATGTACTTACAGACTACAGGCAGTTAATTTCAATTACATAAGGTTCATTGCTCGTTCATCTTATGTGTAACCAAGCAGGCCTAATGACACTAATGGGTTGACTAAACAAGCCACTCTGGCTTCTGTGTGCCCTGTTTTACTGGCTGCGTACGTCTGTGTTGTTTTGGTTGTTTAATAAATGTTGAAATCTTATTGTGTTCACTATATGATAACCCGATGAACACAAAGTATTCTTCTAATACTTACGGTGTTCACAATGATCGCCGGAATACTCTTCTGGACAGCGACACGTATAATAAAATTCTTCCTCTGCATCATGTTTATGGGGATTGTCCAAGGCTGGTATACATTCCCCTCCATTGAGGCACTGGTGAAAGTCACAGACATCTGATGGAAAAATAAAATAATTTATTATGTTTGTTGGAATATTCTCACAATCATTGTTTTCTTTCACATACTTTAATACTAAAAACATATATTGGGTGTGCATGAGGCACATTGCAGCATTGCTCAGTTAAGAATGTGATCAAAAAGTTTGAAATGACAGGTACTCTAGAAAGGAAGTCAGACTGTGAACCAAAAACTGTTTCCTCAGAAAATAATCTTCCGTATGTGGAAGAAGCACTTTGTTCCCAGGAAGATAATTCCTGCACTCACAGAGACAGATTGTGAGGAACAATGGAGTATACCAACGTTCGGTAAGAAATATGACAAAGAACTGGGATTAAAATCATATAAGCAAATATGGACATAGAGAAGAAAAGAAACAGTTCAACACAAAATAAAAAGGTGCTGCAGAAATCTTGATATGTTTTTGACTTTGAAGTGGAAGAAAAATATTTTTCATTTTCAGATTGAATGCAATAGATGAAAATGTCAGAAACATGCACTTTTTGACTCATTTTGAATTTTGTCCTATGAACAGAAATTTTAAAGGATAAAATTTAAATCTGGTCTGTACACATTAGAAACATGACTTTAAAGAGTGTACAAATATTTTTAGAAGCTGACATAGGAGGGTTTCAGAAATATTGTGTGTCAAAATTCTAGAATTCAAAGTACAAGAAAGTGCAATTATATGCAATTATAATTGTGGAAGCAGTTGGCACTGCGTTTGGACTTCCAATCATGAGGTCGGGGGTTCAAGTCCCCTTATGGTCAGCTTTCTGTGTTCCTAGGCAAGCACTTCATCCATGTTGCCTCTCTCCACCCAGGAGTATAAATGGGTACCTGGGAGGTACAAATGCCATATGCACTGAATACATCATGGTTTGCGTTCCATAGGTGTTTGTTCTTATGTATGGGAGAAATAATTGTGAAGCACTTAAAGGCCTTGGCTATAAGCGCTATATAAATGTCACGTATTATTATTATCATTAATATGTAAGTGAAAGAAATTACCAGTTGGACTAACTTAAGGGCAATATAAATTTGAATTCAATTTCTTATTGCGTTCACTATATGATCACACTATTAACAAGCCATTCTGCTGTTGTTCAAAATACGATCAACACATTAGCAAAATATTCTCTAATACTTACGGTGTTCACAATGATCGCCGGTAAACTCCTCTGGACAGCGACATGTATAGTAAAATTCTTCCTCTGCATCATGTTTATGGGAACTGTGTAAGGCTGGTATACACGCTCCTCCATTGAGACACTGGTGAAATTCACAGACATCTGATGGAAAAATAAAATAATTGATAATATCTGAGATAAAATAAAATAATTGAATATATCTGAGATAAAATAAAATAATTGATTAAATTTGATAATTGACTATATCTGAGACTTCTATAGTAGTTTCAGACTATATGATCACCCCATTAAAACCAAAAAACCAAAGTATTCTTTATACTTACGGTGTTGACAATGAACGCCAGTAAACTCTTCTGGACAGCGACACATATAGTAGAATTCTTCCTCTGCATCATGTTTATGGGGATTGTCCAAGGCTGGTATACATTCCCCTCCATTGAAGCACTGGTGAAATTCACAGACATCTAATGGCTTGATTTCTATTAAAAAAATAATTAATTTTACTGATATTTGTTTTTTTTTTATTATTGTTTTTATATTGTTGTATATTGAATCAAACACAATAACAGTATGTCTTGCAGTTTATCAAAAATTATTCAGCAGATTTTGGTTAGGTATTTGGTATTTGTTGTACTCATGTTTGGTCCCAAAATTTCAAGAATATTAATAGTAAATACACCAATAATCTGAGAGAAAACAACAGGAAAACAGCCCAGCTAGAGATGCATCGTCTAGTACAGTGAGTTTCAATCAAATAAAAGGTCGAGTTACACAATTCTAAAACTGCAAAAAGGGATAATGCTTCATTTTGCTTACAGTACACAGAGAAGCTTGCCCACCCCCAACTAACCTCATTTTGGGGGTATCGATGACCATCTTTTCAAAATTTGTTTTCTCGTACTTTGATGTTAAATGTGTTTGTTTTCATTTTTTGTCATGTATTTAATGTCCTGGCGGCTGAGCTGACAAGCCACATGCCTTTTTGTAGTCAATAAAAGTGTATTGTAATTTGTGATTGAAAAGCAGTGTCAAATCTTTACACTGCCCTAAAGCAGTGTCAAATCTTTTTCCTAAATAATAATTATAATAATTGGTAACTAACCTTTATCCATTGCTTTTTCAGTAAAACGAATCTGCACAATTTTATATCAAAGTTTAAGAGATTAACAACATGTACAAAGCTACATTTGAAACACGAAGATGAACAAATGTTAAAGATGAGCTTATATCCCTACATAGGCTAAGCCTCTGCTAATCTCTACATAGGCTAAGCCTGAGGCCTTTAAGTAAATGTTATTTTATCTTTCTTACAATATTACCTGGAAACCAAAAAACTATACAACTAAAATAATGTCATACTTTTTCTCTTGGTTCACCAAATAACTCTAATAGAATTATATAAATACAATAAAGAAATCCATGTATATACACTGTTAAAACCACAATGACAACAATATTTTATTGCCCCTAGGGCAACAATATTTTGCCTCAGACTATTTTCACTTGCCAATATAACCCAAGTTTTATTATTATTTTATATTGTTGAAATTAACACACATTCAAGCTGATCAGTTACAAATCTCACTACTATTGCGATGTTAACTAATTTGCATATTACAAGTGACTGTGAATATTTACTTACTATGATTGTAAACAGTTCTACCTTTTATTCGTGTTTTTAATGAAAGTGAAATTAAATAGATTATTACAATGGTTCTTTCTTTTTTATTTCAATCCATCAAGCAATCACTGATTGTACCGTATGGTACTTCCAACTACGTCCAATCCTTTGAGGCGCCCGTTTTAAAGCTTTCTTTTTGTGGCGTCTTTTTTTCACTATCAGTTTTATAACAAGTTTTCAGTATTTATATCTTAATATCATGAATTTATGTACTTCTGTTGATTTCTTGGAACCAAAAAAGTCCCCTCTCACACTGACTTCCTCAACCTGTCCAGGGATATAAACTTAAAAATTTCCATAATGTAATAACCTGATTGTTATGTATAGACTGTTCACTGTACTGTAACTTGTATTTGTTTTGCAAAATAGATGTGTGTCTATATCTAGTTTATATACATTTGTTTTTTTTAAGGGTACATACTGAACAGAAACAATGTGTTCTTTTTTTGTACCTCTTTTCAAACTTCAATTCAAATTTTAAGAGTAATGTTTGTGTGGCTTTGCAAAAAATATATGTTTTTTAAGAGTAAGTAACTTTTTAACAAAAAATCATGTTTTTGAATACCATCATCACAACATAATAAATTGATTTTGCTTTCAACAAACATTGTTGTTTAAAATAAATAGTAAATGACATTGCTTTCACATTATTATTACATTTCACTCTATGTCCCATTTTTCAATGGGTCTTATTGCCACAAAAGGATGGGGAGGAGGACAAAGTCCAATGGGTTAAAGTGCTGAAGTTGGGCCACAGTTCCTGGTAGGACCACAGTTCCTGATGGTCCTATGTAGGAACAACACGCTTAAAGGTGGGCTTTTGCATCCCTAGGTGGGCTTATACCTGAATCAGCATAGTAATTGATAACTAACCTTTTTCACAGTGTATTCCAGAAAATCCTTCTAAACATTGGCATTCAAACCCAAGATCATTATCACTGACTAGGCACAGAGCTTGGTTAAGGCATGGTGCAGACTTACAAGGGTTCCTCAGCCCAGCTGATTCTAAAAAATAGTATAACATGAACATAAATAAAAAAGAGTATAACACGATTTGGTAAAAATGAAGAAATACAGATTATGCTTTTACAAGAGCATTTATCAGATTATTCTTAACAGCTTTGCTTTTTGGAAACAATACAGACAAAACAGAGTAGATCATGTAAATTACTGCTGTTGATGTTTTTGTTATTGTTGCTGTTGTTGTTGCAGCTGTGTTGTTCTTGTTGATGGTACTGTGTCTGTTGTCTCTATTACTGATGTGGATTAGTGCTGTGGCTACTGCTATTGATACTGTAACATAACATAACATAATAACTTTATTTTATCACGGATACACTTGAATCATCAAAAGATGTTTTTCATCAAG
>JAOTQE010142902.1:0-11591 GCA_025631205.1 Nesometra sesokonis | reverse complement strand
ACTCTAGTGTGAACGGGCCCATAGTACTTATTGCCAAGGACTTTTCACTCCATTTTAACTCTAGTGTGAACGGGCCCTTAGTACTTATTGCCAAGGACTTTTCACTCCATTTTAACTCTAGTGTGAACGGGCCCATAGTACTTATTGCCAAGGACTTTTCACTCCATTTTAACTCTAGTGTGAACGGGCCCATAGTACTTATTGCCAAGGACTTTTCACTCCATTTATTACATCAGGTCATTTGAATAAAATGAGCAGTTGGCACCGAGTTGCAGTTTAGAATCACAATCTAGAGGTCAGGGTTCAAATTAAAACGCATGCTTTCCTTTTACTTGTTCTCTTAGCTCAGTGTACTTTACTCATATTGCTTCATTCGACCCAGCAGTACAATGGGTACTGTCCAATTTTTGGGAAGTTATTCTGTGATTAGTTGTGATTAACTAGCATACTAAAAAGGAGAGTACTGTATAACACTCAATCTCCAACACAATGAGACGTAATAACAACTCAACACAATCAATTCCACAAAAAAGGCTCTGCTCAAATGCTTTTTGCTTATAAAGCAAATTATTAATTTGAAAAATAACTTTAATATTTGCATCTTCACCTAAAAAAATCAGGTTGGAATGCACTTCACGAAATGAAAGCACCTTCATTTTGTAACTGTTACGCAAGGTCACTTTTGGATTTAAAACATTTCTGCCAGCCCCACCCTAAAATTAAACTTGAGGACAACCAAACTGTTTTTTAAATTGAAGTTGTATTGTCACCTGAAAGTGACTTAAAACTCATCAAAATTAATTTGAAATTAACTTCCTCATATCAAAGTGAAATCTACGAGTAGAACTTGTAAATATAAGTTAGTGTATTTAAAAATGGTTTATAATAAGATTTCAAAGTTAGGAATTATCAAAATTATAGAGGCTTCCATCTTTTCCATATTTTTTTGCTCATTTTTAGCATGTATGTTGCAATATTGGGGGTACTTTTTTTTAAATCCCCTAATTTCAAGTATCATTGTCACATTGTCATATTTCTTATAAGCCAGTTATATTCAAAATCTATTTTTTGTCATTTTTCAAGTGACAAAGCATATTTAATGTGACCAATAATATATTTCTTTTTTTAGTCATCAAAGAAAGGAGTTGGAAATAAAGATGAAGTAACCAACAATCAATCTGAAAATGAAACTGATCATTGTAACGATAACTATGATCCAAATGACGCTGACAGTGAAACATCACTTGATCCACGTCTTAAAAATAAGCTTGACAAAAACATAGAGGCTGGTGATCTTTCCGACACGAGTCATTTAGACATACAGGCGATACTTGATGACAAATCAAAATATATAGACAATAAAGAAGCTGAAGACAGTAATTGTCGTGTTAATGACGAAGTTGAACTCGATAATAAATTCTCTCATATGACATTATCTGTTGAAGAAAATGGCTCTCAGCCCAACGGTTACTGTGCAGAAATGGAAAGTGAAGAGGATGCTATGAATAAGGTACATTTGAAATGTAATGTAGCCAAAATGTTGGATGAAAAACCGGAACATGCTTCCACTGAACCATCAAATGAAAGTGAAGAATTAGATTTGAACACTAAGAATTCAGAACAATGCAATATAATTGAAGATAACAGGAATTGCCAAAACAGTAGTAGAAGTAGCAGTCCTCCAACAGAGCCTTCGAACAGTGTGAATGATTCAGTCTTTGATGAGGGAGAAGATTCGGAAGCTAGTAAATCAAGTGTGGCTTGTGGAGGCCCTGAAAAAGCACAAATTGTAAAGCGACGAACAAAGAGTATTAGTAGTATGTGTCGGTATGTGGCAAAAACGAATGAATGCTCAGTGCAAACATGTCTTCAGCAGTTTACATTACCAGAACTTCTTACTGGTGCCAATAAATTTGGATGCGAAATTTGCACCAAGGAAGCAGGTACAGGTAAGAACTGTATAGTTTTGATTTGGTGGTTGTAGAATGGAAGTTTAGAGGCATTTCTCAATAAATGGAATGGAGTTCACTCAAAAATAGCAATGTAACAGAAATGTCTTCTTTTCCCATCAGATTTTAGCTGTTGTATTAAACCTAAAAATGTACTTATGCTCCTCTTCCAGCCCATTTAAAATAACCCCTGGCAATGACAGCCCTTCCCCTGCTAGAAGTGTTCCAATCCTTCTTTTGCAGATACTGTATTTATGAAAAACATTAACAGCATTTCAAGTAGCTTTATGAGTATTACAGCTATCTTTAAAAATTTGTAATTGTTTATAATCAACTTTAGTAAATTGTGAAAAGACACCAAATTTTAATGGGTGGTTCTAAGCTTAGTTGTGCATTCACCATTATGCAGGTTGCAACATTTGCCGCTTCTCATACTGACATTTGGATTTTTGGATAAGCAATTGTCACATAACAAAATCGGGTTACAGGGTTTGGAAAGTTGGATATTAATTGCGCAATTCAATAGTATATAATATTGAACCGGTCCAAACAGATAATTGAATACAAATAAATAATTTTAATCATACATAGAATGCGATGTCTAGAAAATTGAGAGACAATCTGCATTGCGAAGGCCATGAAATGTCGAACTTAAGCATGATGTGATTACATAAATTTGGCCCTTTATCAGCCGTTATGTAGTTTACATTTATATAGCGCCTTAAGGTGCAGTCACACTCAATCCGATCCGAATTTCGGGGACCTTTTCGATTTTCTTAACGAAACGAATTTACCTTCCGAAACGAATAGTTTTCTGAAAATCGTTTGCAAAGCGATTCATTCCGATACAAATTTTTATTCGTATGACCACTTTCCGACGTGTTTATTCGGTTCGGAACGTGTGTAAACATATCTATTCTTCACCAATTCTCCGATTTTTTCATCGGTTCGATAGTCATTACGATCCGAAAATCGAATTGAGTGTGACTGCACCTTTATACAGTAGAGCCTCAAATCGCTGTACTTCTTGTAAGCGGCCACCTTATAATTTTACTGTAATGTTGCTTGAATTGATTTTTTTTTAGGCAAAACCATCTATCAGGATGCTAGTAAGCAGATGCTTATCCACCGGCCGCCTTCTATCCTGACATTACATATTAAACGATTTATGCAGGTGTGTATATTTACAGTATTCATTTCAACCAATATGTGAGGTGTCATGACAAAATGAATCTTGTTGTACAGCAGGCATATAAAATATGCAGAAAGTCATAATTGTGTACAAATGAGATTTCTGTTTCTTTTTTTGTTAAGTTTAATACTTAAAATTTATGATTAAAAATATCCTGTTTATGTTTATTTACAGTAAACATGTTTTGAGGTACATTTTGTAAATGTTAATTTTCAAAATCAATGGGAAAACATACAGGAAATCAACACTTGTTTATCTTTAAAGTCAATTTTCTCCAAAGTACATTTTCATACATGCATATTTTAAAATGGGTTTTCTCTGATTATACTCAAACTATGAACACACTTAAAAAACCAGAAGCTTATAATATCTTCTATCAGAATATAACAATAACTCAATTTGTGGCAGAGCCAAACCAAATGAGACATAAGTCGCAAATGCTAGTTTTTCACATAGGCAGAAATTTAAAAATGGTCAATTTTTTTCAAATTGTATTTTATTTAAAAAATGTACATACATTCAACTTTCTTACTACCTTAACAATTTTCAGATATATAATCAAAAAATCTTTAAAAAATGCAATTTAAAATGACCTTGCTTAGTAAATGTATACAATTTTCAAATGCGTTTTTCTCAAAACTTACATTTTAATTTATGTTCGACCTTCGATTGTTCATAACTTCGCAAGGAAACATCGTATGAAACTGGTTTTTTTTTGCATTTTAAAATAATGCAATACATTATAACAAAATATCAATTGATTGACAATGCAGCCGACACAAAATCTCCTGATTTTTCACTTCTCAAACTTGGGACCTCTAAAATTGTTCAAATTCTGTTGAAAATTGATGAATATTGTTTCAACATCGCACATCGTAATATGTATGATGTCACTAAGTTACACAATCAACCTTTATGTCAGATTCATCAGGGATTGGCGGTGTAATGGTTAACATTGTTCATTAATATTCACTCTAAAAGTTGGTTGTTAATGTTAAGTATGTATCAGTGGCGGCGCCAAGATTTCCCCGACAGGCAGGGCACCCCCAACAGGCAGGGCACCCCCAACAGGCAGGGCACCATGACAGGCAGGGCACCCCTGACAAGTTGAGCTAGGTTGGGGTGGTGTCCCCGGTTTTTTATTTGACAGGCAAAAAAAAAACCGGCTTTCTTTGATACCCTTATCACCATACAGGACAATGGGAGCATCAAAACATCTGTATATAGGAAGTCTACCCACACAGACCAATACTTACACTTCAACTCAAATCACCCACTAGAACATAAATTGAGCGTTATAAACACCTTAGTTGATAAACGCGAGTCTATAGTCTCTACTGATGAAGATAACAAGAAATCGATCATATACATAAAACCTTATTCACATGTGGATATCCTGACTGGAGTTTTAAACAGGTAAAAAACAAGAGGGAAATAAAAAAGGCAATGAAAGTTCAAGATCAAAGAACAAAGACGAAATAGAAATCAAATTGTAGGCATATCTTATATGACAGGATTGACGGAGAGACTTAGACGAGTATTCAAACAACACAACATCAATTATGCCATTCCAAAAAAAACAAACTCAGTTATCTAGGTCTACATCCTAAGGACAAAATCCCAAAAGACCAGCAATGTGGTGTAGTGTACAAAGTCAGTTGTCATAACTGTGATAAAGTATATGTAGGAGAAGCTGGTAGAACACCAGAATGACTGAAAACAAAACAGATGTTGGAAAAAATAACTCGGGAGTTCGAACAAGAAGTGCTTGTCATCCCAATCAGTCATTATACATAAATTGGCTATTACTGATCACATTATAAAGGAGAATCACATTCTAAACTTTGAAAATGTTAACATTTTAAACAGAGAAAACCATTATCTAGCAAGGAAAATAAAGAAGTCCATTTGGATAAGAATCACAGAAAATAACATAAACAAAGACCAAGGAGGCCATGAACTCGTTCACATATATGACAACTTGTTAACAAGCTGCACCCAAGATACACCCGGGGGGAGGGGGGACAACAGCGAAAAGCTGAAAAAATTGGTGGCTCTAGACAACACTGAGACACGAACCGTGACGACGCTAGATCTACACGTCACTTGCGTGAACAAGGTTACCGATGCTAGTAACCGAAACATAGCCAAAAGTAAGTCTACTTTTTATCGTTTAACTTAAAAGAAAATTCCAAAGTAATAAACAGGTAAATTTCCAAAGATATTTTGGGAGCTATGCCCCTTTACAAATACAACTAATTTCATGAGACTTTATTGTTGGGATGGTAAAATCATGGTATATAATGCAGTGGTTCTATTGTACTGGGTTTATTTACTATGTATGTATTAATTTTTCACTTTTATTTATTCTGTATAGAATGGTTTTAACCTTCGGAAGGTCACGCGGCAAGTAGACTTCCCTCTAGTGTTGGACCTTACTCCATTCTGCAGCACCAATTGCCGGGTAAGTTATTAGTTCCACAGGCTAGAACTGAATCTAGTAGAAGATTTATATTTAGGGGATAATTAATTTTATTGTGCAAGGAGGGAGTGGTTTTATATTTTTTTACAGTGATTGATGTTTTATCTATTTTAATATATATCTATTCTTGTGTGTCTTATCTTTGTAACATGTTTTATGTATATTGGGCCCTTTGGGAAAACAGTCTCTTTAGCACTGATAAGGTCACTCAGTATAAATAATAAATAAATAAAAATATTTTATATTCCTGTTTACAAATAATCCCTTAAACCTATTCTTTATTTATTGTACATCCAACAGTGTAAACACAAGGATGAAAATATATATAAAACCAATTTACAATAAATCCAAATGATTAATAACTTCATTAATAAAATTATTTAACCAACTCTTGCAATAAGAAGTTGTAATGCAATATTTCTAAAAGAATTGTTTCTGCTATATTAAGCACTTCTTAACCAGATAATACAGCTGTCAATGCACAATAGGGCCCCAGGAATTGTGTGTCATGGATGGGTCATTTACCAAACATTCCTGATGTACGGTACAGTACATAGAAGCCTTTGGTCTGTCACAACACTGTTGAATGTGTGTGTCATTATCAGTCATATACGTAGGTTGGAAAATTCTACAACTGGCTGCTCCCGCCGACTGCGAATATATTTTCTGTTCTACGCCACTCTACAGCACATGTTTTGATCATTTTTGTTTTTACTATGTGATCAATAGTCTACGAAATAATGAATTGTAACATACATGTGTACATGTTCATGAATCTTGGTGTGCTGTGATATCTTCCGAGATGACTTACCCAATTTCAAAATTATCGTAACAAAATGGACATTAAAACCAATAGTTGGCCGAATTTAATAATTTAAGTCTCTCTCTATATATATGGCACTGACCCTGCTGCGTTTAGCTACAGTAGGCACAAGCTCACATTTCTTTGCTTCTGTGTATTTTGGCTATCTGCGCTGCGCTTCTTGCCAATTGTTTATCTGTCACTATTGTTTATCAAAATCAAGTATTGTTCATCACAAACTTAGAGGTCATGGTAGACGAAGGTCCATCATAAATGGGACTCTGGAGTCTGTCATGGTACATGAAAACATGCACATTGAACCAGTGAAACATTATTTTTAAGTGGTCCTTTTATGCGTCTTACAGTTGAAAGCTGCTTTATATCCTAAAAATATTGGCTAACACCCCTGTTTGATTTTTGTAATTGTGTCTGGTTAAACTGTAATTTTAAACTTTCAAACTCTCTACTATTGAATAAGAGAGGAATGATTCCACTGTCTAAAGACATTGGAACTCCAAAGTACAGACATTTTTAAGTTCTGCAAGATAGTGTAAACATGGGAAGGCTATTTATGATTATAAATTTGGTATAAAGTGGTTGTAAAACCAACCACTGTGTTTCATATGAAAAATAATTTCAAAATTACATGTTCCGCACTCATTGATATGTTTCACCACCATAAACCACTTAAATGTTTACACTGTTAGATCTGTTTCTATTTTTATAGTATTTAAATATTAAATTAAAAATAATTAAATAATTTTGACAATTATAACGCGCCTGTTAAAGTCACTACCATAGCTTGCCACCAATTTTATATTAACTTACAAATGTTGACATGTCAGGAATTATATTACAATGGTTAGCATTTTTTATTTTTTCTTATAGCAATTTGCTGATAGTAAAGACAGAGTGATGTATGCCCTCTATGGTGTAGTTGAGCATAGTGGTAGGCTCCATTCTGGGCACTACACTGCGTATGTCAAAGTTCGAGCTAGTAATCCAGACCTTCTGCAATACACTCTGAATATACCAGCGAACAGTTACACGAAAAATCAGGTCAATAACTTACTTGACAACTCCAAGATAAGCAATACTAATAGCAATCATACCGAGGAAACCGGCATTCAAGAATGCACTAAAAATGGGGAAACTGCTGGCAATACAGTTGCCCCACCCAAGGGCAAGTGGTTTTATGTAAGTGATTCTCAAGTAACAGAAGTCGCAGAATCAAAGGTTCTTAAGGCGCA
The DNA here is from genome assembly GCA_025631205.1 of Nesometra sesokonis. Taxonomy (NCBI): domain Eukaryota; kingdom Metazoa; phylum Echinodermata; class Crinoidea; order Comatulida; family Antedonidae; genus Nesometra; species Nesometra sesokonis. The sequence goes on along the minus strand of JAOTQE010142902.1, from coordinate 3,916 downwards.
GGCTTACATCCTCTTCTACGAGCGATTGAATTGTTCACCCTGAAGTTCCACTAACATCGCTCCACCCATGAACTGACAAAGATTTTGGTGTCAAAAATTTTAATCTATTTTATTATATTTATGAATTTACAGAAAAATTAGTTCAACTCTGAATTTGAAAATAAAATATTTTAATTGTTGTATGTAATTAATGTGACAACTGAAAATGAAATCATGTTTTTATCCTTTACAGGAAGTGACAAATCTAGATTTTGTTTTAATGCGATTTGTGTGACTAGTATTAACATGTATGATCTCACATTTTCACGGCAGTGTTACTGTTGGTGCCCATATTTTTTATCACAGAATACAATAAAAAATGACAATGGAGACAATTGAAAATGTTGTGATGAATGGCAAATACATTAATTAATTGATGAAACAATACAAACAAAATTTCAAAATATAAATAATTCTCTAGACATTTGTGAAAAATTAATAGTTTTGTAACACACAAAATCTTCTTGAATTGTGTCATATAATCGAATCACAATTTTCTCGAAAAAGCAAAATTTCAGATTTGCCAGTTCGTGGAATGAGCGACAATATATAACATCGGGCATAAAAAACTCATATTTAAGTGACAACTCATGAATGCCCCACTTATCCAAGTGAAAAATCTTGGTCCAATTTGGAAACAAGTTACAGGTGGACAAACAAGGCCATAGTGGTAATCTGATAAAAAGACATTCCTTATAAGTCGGCACCTAAACTGCAATATGAGGTTTCACTCTTGTCACCGACAATGTCAAAGGTCACACCAGATGTGTCTTGGTTTTCCTGGACTCTGTCACCTCCCATCTTTGATATAGAGACTAGCTGAAAAAGAAGAGGTTGAAGAATAACAATTAGATAAAAAGCAAGTTTTTCAGTCTGAATTCAAAGATGTCAAATGAGAGAAACTGACAAATCAACAAAGGCGATGCATTCCACAACCTAGGGACAGTAATCATAATTGTTCAACTCCCAAGATAGACAAAGAGTGGTATTGTTTACATATAAGCCTATTATTTAGACACCTGAGATGGAACAATTTTTAAATTGTTTCCCAATTATAAGACAACAATTATTCTGACTACTATCAACAGATAATTTGTCTACCATATATGTGTAGATTTATTGACATCTACTCTGTAAATATCAATTATTAAGCAAAATGCAAAAATTAAGCAACTTAAAAATGAATACTAGTAAATTAAATAATAGAATTTATATATTATTGTAAAATCATGTGGTTGAGACACAAAGGCTAATAGTGCCAAATTGTTTGTTGTTTACATTACTGAATATACTGTAGGCATATGTGTAGGTGTTGACCCATATAAAAATTCACCCTCTGGTGATTTTTGACAAATTTATTGTCTTTCATGTAAGTCTACTCTCTTTTAACTTTTTCTGGTTTATACAGAATCACTAAAGCTATTTTGTACCTCGCAGGGCTGCTTTTGATGATAATTGCGTGATATGAATGACAAATATATTTGTAAAAATGCAAGCAGAACTGTCCATGGAGTTCAGAAATATCTGAATTGAGGCAGGTGATTGGTTGACATCTCAATTTAGCGGCAAAATATTGGAGTTAAAACTGGTTCAACTTTGCTGTTTGCTTTGAATCAGAATGTTTACAATCCTGACTCAACAACTGCAGTAATGTATAAAGACTTCAATGTTAACACTGTGGCAAAGCAATAGTGATTTGGTTTTTTTTTTGAAAGCCAGGTTTTAAAGTCTGTCTAGAGTCTGTTTGACCCATAAGATGTGGTAAAACAAAAACTTAAAATCACAAGTACCAGGCTTGGTTTGATTTTAAGGACTTCATTAAAAACATTGAAATATTTAATTAATTAATTTTATGTGGACTTATTATCTTGCAAATTCATATGAGCTCATTCTTTTATACTTTAAAGCTGCTCAAATGGAGTGGTTTGTCTGCACTAAACTAGCATTATCTTCTAAAGGAGGAATGTCATGTTTGCATCTGATTTCAAGATTTGTGTCACTCCATTGAGAAAATAAAGTGTCACCTAAAGTAAATAGAGCATGTTCAATTTTTGTAGAGACATCCTGGCAATTTTACATGTTTCAGTGTGTGATAAGTGGTTTTACCAATAAATGGATAGACTTAAAAATTCCTATTGACAATAAATAATTACCTGGTCAAAGGTTATCCCTAAAGCAGGTTTTAACTTCAAGGAATTTAACTTTTAGTGGTATTGGGCTTAACCAGGGATACTATATTAATATTCCTATTTAGAAGCGTTGTCGTCTTCATGTCGCTTGAAATCCCTAGCAGACAAATCTCTCTGTATGAGCAAAACTTTAGATATGTTAAATCTTAATCTTAATGATTTTAAGTCTCGACTTATATGCCAGTATAGGGCAACTCAACCTTTCTGCTATTTTAGTTTTATTTGCCTTTCAGTATTGTAGAATATCTTTCAACATATGATTTATAATAATTGTGAAATATTTTGGCATCCACAATTGGAAAGTGGTACTATATAAAATCAGTATTAGAACGTTATGTATTGAGACCAGGCCATGAAAAACTTGTTAATATGCAGATTATTTTCCCCAACCCAATTTGGCTATGGATTGCCACGCCCAAAACCGACCACTTGCGATTGCACCGCGTGAGCTTAGGCCTAGGCTACACAGTCGTGATTGTTTTGAGAATTCGCCAATGTCCAAAATAAACCTACTGCGCATGAGTTTTGGAGTGGTGTAAGAATAGCCTACAGGAGTGTGATTACGACTGGTGTAACAATAGCCACTGCGAATAAAAAAACAATTTGCAGCATTATCGTATAGCTTTTAAACAAGTCTTGGACTGCTATTCTTTGTGTTTGGACAGGGCCCCCAAATCTCAAGGATTAGCCTGAAGGCTCCAGGGATTTTGCGTCATCTCCTGGGCTCCAATTAATACCCAATTTTCATCAGAAATTTTCATTTTTCTTGATTATCTTCAGGATTTTTGATAATTTAGTAATATAAAAAAGTGTAGTATTTTTTTTTATTAATTGGGACTCTAAATGGTATTTAATTTTGAATGTTCGTTTGTCAATAATTGTACCAGATATATTAGTAAACACTTTTTCAATTGTAATAAAGCATTGTTCATATAATTTCAGTTTTACATGCTCATATAGTATCCAAAAGCAGTTACGAATGCTGCTTGATTTTACTCTATGATTTCTGGTTTTCTACTTGAGGGCGCTGCATGAGTTACTATAGCCTGTCTCACAGGCCTTACGGTCGGGTTTATTCACTTTTATTGCTAGATCCGTTTAAGGCGCTATAGACGTCTCATACTCACTTATTTTAGTTTAGCCGACAAAATAAGTGAGTACGGGATGTCAATAGTGCCTTAAAAGGAATCAAGCAATAAAAGTGAATAAACCAGATCATAAGGCCTGTGAAACAGGCTAGTGTTACTACTGTATTAGAGTTTGTGTTTACTATAGAGTAGTGGCTTAATACTATTAAACCTAATGAACATAGTAACCCCCTTTTCTACAAAAATTGTTTTGTCAGAAATACTGTTGTTTACCCAATGTCTCTCAGCTTTTCATATCAAATACTGATACAGTAGTACTTTAAATTTACATGGTTCGTGGTGATTTATCCAGTGGTTGCGCCAGGATTTTCCAAACGTGGGGGGGGGCATGGTCCCCGACAGGGGTGCCAACTGGGAGGTCTGGGAGGGCGTGGTTACCAGTTTGGTTTTGTTGAGGAAAAAAAACGTCATTTCCCCGTTTTTGACTCATTTCTATGTCTCCCATTTTTAGTGGCGTTTATAAAATATTTATCTTTTATTTCTCCCCGACGAAAGTGGTCAATCTTCCCCGACGGGGGGGGGGGCCTTCCCCGCCCACCC